>PVIU01012122.1:0-60324 GCA_004026605.1 Ondatra zibethicus | reverse complement strand
AAAGCTAGAATATTTTAAAAAGCCACAGAAAATGTACCATTTATATTTTTAAAATTATATATATGAACAGAATCTTATATTTACTTAACATCACACAAATATAAGTGTGTGTTACTTAAAATTACATGTGTATGTGTGTGTTTGCATTTTTAATGAAAATGTTTCCCCAAACCCATAGATGAACAAAGTCTTTAGGGTTTAACATGAGAAATCTCTTTTTGAGCTGTCATTCATGGAAGCACAATGGTCCCCCAAATGGAAAGGCTATGGATTTTTCCCTTGTTTGCTTCCAGGAATTAGAAGTAAGACCCTGATGTTGAAAAAACCATATGCTTCAGAATAAAATTTTGGAGAAAAATCATGAACTGACCTGGAATCTACCTTCCTGTGAACTGATAACCGTGGTATCTGAACAAGTTGTGCAAGATAACAAGAGAGAAAAGCAATCAGAACTACTAACAGCTATAATGTCTATGCACAGCACAGCAACAGTTATCGAAATGCCAAAATATCCCAAGAGGTACAGTATTGGCACTCATATCCTGGTGTAATGAACAAATATCCAGTTGTAATTAAAGCCTTCTCAATAGGAAGGAATGAATGCCTATTACTGTAAATCTATCCCATAATCTTTAGTGTTGAGGTCATGACCCCTAGAATAGTAATTCACTATTGCTGCTTCACCAACTAATACAATTTCTAATTATATTCTGTATACTTATTCTTATGCCAACAGATGTTTAACTCTCACTATTTACCAAAGAGGTTTCTTTTTGCAGCAACCAAGACCATTACAGAGAGGTAAAACTGGTCAAATAGCAGACAGAAACTGAAAGGGGATCCCAGTCTCACCAAATTCATGTAAAACGCAAGCCATATACCCAAGTTGAGGAATATCAGGGAAGACAAAAAGGAAAGATTATGAGAGTCAAAGACCACCATGGGACATTTTTTGGTGAGATACCATCTTCTATATATTACAGGGAAGCTCAACTCATGAAATTGTTGCAATATGGCTACCTAAACAAGAGATGAAATATGATATCCCCCAAAAGAAAAGGTATAGGCAATTGATGGTTGTTGGGAACTAAAGAATCAGGATTTTATAGACACAAGCTTCCAGATAGAAAGGCCAAGAGGTCAGCCCTTAAAACATGTAAATAATACTAACTGATTTAAGGAGACTAGTTTTGTAAATTGAAATACACACACAAACAGAGATATGCTCCCATTTGTTCTTAATAAAGTTGCATCACTTGGGCTTCAACCAGAGAAAAGAAAAACATTAGTGTCACATATATGTAACAATTACAATTAAGGAGTTAAAGAAGGAGCCTATTACTTTGAGATAGAAGGAGGAGAATGTATAAAGATTTGGAAGGAAGAGTGGAAAGAGGACAATGATGTGAATAGAGCAGCAATATATGGAATTATATTTTAAAAATGCCATGGAAGAGTTATACACAATGACTTAGATATCCTTATTAAAAGATAAAAGATATTCTTCCTTAGCATTAGGGCAACATGTTTTCTCATCTCTTTCTAGTTCAGTCTATGCTATTATAGTAATATCACACTTGTACTTTAAGTGTTTTTTCCTAAAATCTAGTATTTTCTTACTTTATTTGAATCATAGCTAAGCAACACATTCAACAGGAAATTTTCATATGATATGAACATTTGAAAAATGTCAGGCCAAAACCAACATCAAAAATGTTTTCATGTCCCACTTCCATGTATAGGCACCATGATTACCTGCTAGATATTGCTCTATGCTATGTGAAGTCAGTACTATAGTTATTATTTTAGAGAAACTTTACTTTTAAAATTCAGAAATAGTCTATAAAATTGAATGTATTCAGCAATTTGATAATCAAGATTTATCTCATGTCTGTAAAATAATAAGAAAAGATATAAAGTAGATTTCCAATACAAAATGGTCAGCTGAATTTATTGACTTACAGAAATGTAGAATATGGGTGCAACATTGATAGGGTTCATATAATAAAGAGTTTTATAAGTGTATTCAATTTCCTTATGGAATTGTGAAATAGGAATGAGTTTGTGGAATTACTATCGCAGAAAGTTGTAAAGATCAATATTTACAAATTGGATATGACAAATAATATCATTTGAAAGTCTTTGATAACTTTTCCATCCGGTTATCGAGTATTAAGAAATTTTTTTTGTTTTTTCATACATTGTTTTGTTTTATTTTTTTCCATTCAAAAACATAATTAAAGAAATAAAATTTTTACCTTTCTTCCCCTTCTCCCTGTCCCCTCCCACTACCTCCCCACCCCTCCTCCCTCCCCCTTCTTCCTTGAAAGAGGGCATGGTGCCCTGCCCTGTTGGAAGTCCAAGGCCCAGCCCCCTCCCTCCTAGCCTAGGAAGGAGTGCATTCGCACCAATCCAGCTGGACTGGGACTGAATGAGCATATGATCAAACCAGACTCTCTGAATGTGGCGGCGAAAGCTGGCAGATGGAGAACCCATCAACAGTGACACCAGGACCAATCTCTTCTGCATGTATTATCTTTTTGAGAAACTTTTAAATAATTTATTTTAATTTTACTTACTTGTATGCTGTTACTATAGATAGTTTTAATTAGTATAAAGGCTTTGGAACAAAGATGTTGTGTAAGCATCTTGCAGTCATTAAATGATAACTGTTAAATTAGAAAAGCAAATGCTGTAAGCAAAGCAAAACTATCTTGTAACTTTTGTCTATTTTCTAAAAGAGTAAGTTAGGAAAAAATTGCCTTCTAAAAAGGGGTTTTTGCTTCTCTTTCCCCTAGCTTACTATCTTAAAAAATACATAAGAGTTACAAGATAGGTTTGAATAGATGGTTGTAGAATTTTATATTTCAATATGCAATATGCACATGTAACCATTTTAGAAATTTGAAGAATTTAGAAAAGCTAGTACAAAATTGAAGAAAAGTCTTGATTCATACTGTGACTGATGAATGTGCTTTAGAAAAGGTATGAATGTTAAGCTGATATTGGATTCTATGGCATGGATTTAGTAGTGGCTTAGAGCCTGTGAAACAGTGAAATTGACAAAAGGACAGTTGGGATAATTTTACATCACATGATTCATGCTGTTTATCTATGAGCAAATCTAAGAGAACAGTATAGTTATTTCCAGTGACCAGGTCCAGTTATTGCTTTTATTTGAAATAAAACCATTGCTGATGTTTGTAAATATAGGCTAATGACAGAAAGACCTAACATGCATATGATAATTCCTATTCATGACATTTATAAAAGGCTAGAGTTTGATATGAATATTATACAATATTTTAATTTTTTAAAAATAACTGATTTTCTTTTGTATGTCAATGTTTTAGTAAAATAATTATTTTAGAATATGATTTTGTAAATGTTTCAATAGGGTAGACAATATCAGTGTATGTGGTGAATTATAAGTAATAAATAAACCATAATTTGATATAGAAAGTGGTCAGCTTACAGTCCACAACCCCAGAGAAGGCAGGGACCAAGGATAATCCTAAATGAGACATACATTGATGGCCCTGGGAAGGGGAAGTAGACAAGTTCTCTTTAGTAAATTGGCAATATGGGGGGAGGGAGGAGAAAGGGACGGACTGGGGAGAGGAACATGAGGGATCTAAAAGATCAAGTTGGGTAAAGGGCAGAGAGGGAGAGTAAGGAAAGAGATATCTTGAAAGAGGGAGCCATTGTGGGAGTAGCAAGAAACCAGGCACTAGTGAAACTCCCAGGAAACCACAAGGATGACTCCAGCTAAGAATCCATGCAGTAGAGGAGAAGGCATCTAAACTCCCATTCTGATGTAATCAGATTGATGACTACCTTAATTGTCATTGTAGAACCTCATCCAGTAACTGATGGAAGCAGATGCAGAGATCCACAGCGAAGCACTGGGACAAACTCCTGGAATCCAGTCATAGAGTGGGAGGAGTGACAGTAAGAGCAAAGTGGTAAAGACAATGATGGGGGTACCCACAGAAACAGCTGACTCCAGCTAGTGTGGCAGCCTAGGACACAGCACTCTGACTGAACTAGGCACTCTGCATGAGGGTGACAGAAGGTGAGCCCACTAGCAGTGGAACCAGGATTTATCCCTAGAGTATGAACTGGCTCTTGGAGCCCATTCCCTAAGGAGGGATACCTTGCTCAGCTTAAATACAGGGGAAAGAGCCTTGGTTCTGCCTCAAGTGATGTGACAGTCTTTGTTGAATTCCCATGGGACATCTTACTGTCTCTGCTGAGTGTATGGAGAGCAGGGTTGGGAGAAGGGGGGAAGAGTTTGGGGACAGCAGGGAGAGGGAACTGGGATTGGTATGTAAAATAAGATTGTTTTAAAAAAATTTGAAAAATGTCATTATAAAGGTCATCAAAAAGGAAGCATTTGTTAACCACAGTTAATTTCAATTTTACTTCATGAACAAGATAGTGATGGGAGTCTAACCAGTGTGCCACATTCAATGTATTCTCAGAGCTCAAGAGGCTCATTTTCCCTTCAAACATTTGTCACAGCCCCCTGCTGAAGAGGGTCCCCTCAGTTTCCTAGATAATTTCATATGCCCTTTAGCTGTATGTTACGTCTGCTAAAGAACTGTTTTGTATATTTCTTTCTTGAACTGTGTCAGAATAAAGATTTTGCTATAATTAAACAAGTGTTACAAGGGAAAAAGAACGTGGGCATGTTAATAAAATTGAAACATAAATGCTCTGGAAATTATCAGTTTAGTAGTTAAATTATTGATGAGTTAAGATTTCATGAATCAAAAATCAGATTTAAGTGTATTTTCAGAGTGCAGTTATATTCAGTCAATTTGTCTTTTAATTAAAAATAAACAAATGATCTTGTACTTATTTGAAGGTCTTATGGAAAAACTAATTATTGAAAAGATAATTCACTATGGCTTTTTGAGAATGGAGAGTTTGGTATTATTGTTTATTAAAAAATGCTAGTACACATAAAAAGGCAGCTCTCACCTAAAAAGATGACTAGGTAGTTTATTTTAAAACCAAAAGTGAGTAGCCATTCTTACCTCAGAACCATGTTCCAAGATGGAAATAGATTTCCAAAGTATTTTATTTTTATCATAGAACCAAGAAAAATCATAAATCCAGGCATTTTTCAAATATATTCGTGGAAACTTCAGGTAGGAGAGGGACAGCAAAACATGAGAATCTTTGATACCTCTTTCAAACATTATCTTATGACATTCTTAGAATTTAGGAGGGTTAAAACAAAGGATCTCTTTATATAGTGAAGGAAACCACAATCCCAGAGAACTTAGAAAACAATGAGGACACTAAGAGAGACCTACATAGATCTAATCTACATGGGAAGTAGAAAAAGACAAGATCTCCTGAGTAAATTAGCAGCATGGAGACCTTGGTGGACGGTTGAAGGGGGGAAGGGAGAAGCAGGGAGGGGAGCAGAGAAAAATGTAGAGCTCAATAAAAATCAATAAAAAAATAATTTAATGGTCATAGGGTGATATCAAAAAAAATGAGTTGAGAGCCAAATAGCTATTAAGCAAGACAAAAGCACCCCGATTTGTTTCTAGGTTTGTGATATTCCTGAAATACACAATCATAGAAGTTCTCCGTCTCTCTGTCTCTGCCTCGCCTTCTCTTTCTTTCTCTCTCTGTCTCAGTGAGTGTTGGGGGTGTTTCCTGTGGAAGCGGGTGCGCATGTGCTGCAGCCTGATTATGGAGCTAGACATGAAGTCAGCAAGTCAGTCCTACCCTTCCTCCTTACTCAAGGCAGGGTCTTGCTTTTCTGCTTTTTATGTTATTCAAGTTTGCTCATGAGCTTCGAGCTCTAGCGGATTTCTCTTTCTCAGCATTCCATCCCTAATCTCCTTGTAGGAGGGCGGAGATTATAGATGCTCACACTATGCAGTTGTTTTTGTGTGAGTTGTGTTTAGAAAAGTGCAAACCCTCACACTTGTTCAGAAAGGACTTTTTGCAGCTGAGACATCTCACTAGATCACGGTTAAAGTCTTTAACGCTCTAATACCTTTGTTCTTGGAATTCAGCTCAAATACCAAAAGCAAATATTACACTTTTATTCTTTTATTCTGAAATGATTATTAGAAATTGTTGGTACACTGAATATTTTTAAAAATTTCAAAATATCTTTGAGAAAGCTAATATTAATAATAAAATAGTCAGAGTTGCTAAATACTCATCTTTATATTTTATCATTTACATGTAATTCTCATCTCATTTAATAAGTTTTACATTAATTTTATATCATTAAATCACTAATTTAGCAATGATTGCTGTCACTTTTTACCAATTTTTGTAAAGTCTAAGATTTCTGTAGTTGACTATTATTAAAAGAAAATGTCTACATATAGATATTCTTTTCTAATAAAGATATTTTATAGAGAATTTATAACTAACATTCTATATATATTCTTCTTAAAACAGATATAATAACTATAATTAATGAAGCACTTTGGATTCCTGTCTATGCAGGTAGAGAAGTATAGCAGTTAAGTTAGTTTCTGAGAAAATACAGTGTCACAGGATCCAGCTTTTGAATGTTTGAGATTTAAAGGAACTCTGGGAGAGTTAGGGAAATATGAAGATTTTATTTATTTTATTTTTTGGTAAAGGTTTTGCAATACAAATCCTGAGGACCTGAAGCTGAGACAAGAGAAACGTGCCTTCTGTTTCTCAAGAATGAACAATTTTTTCAGACTGGTCCTGGTAAATGTGAGTATTTTAGAGCTCAAGATTCATGTGGGCATGAAAGGGTAGAGGACAGAGTTTGTTGTCAATCGTCTATCAATGGTTCACATTAATTTCTCCCTAAAATGCAAGTTTTTCAACTAAACTCATTTTTTATTTTGATGCTTATCTTCAAATGTTTCTGTAGTTTCCCAACAGAATTCAGAATTAAAATAAATAAATAATAAGTAGTTCAGTTTCTAAGATTTGTTTACTTACTTTTTTTGTGCCTATGCCGAGGGGTTCAGTTAGTGCGCGGTGCATTTGGGTCACTGCCAATAACTAAATAGGTAAATGAAGGAAATCTTTAAATATATCCATTTCTAAATATTGCTGCACAGCAGAAAGATTTCTACCCCAGATGTTTTAAGATCTGAAGACTTGTCCAGTCTCCCATTTCTCTTATAAGAACTGATTCAGTTTATGTGCATGTGTGTTTTCCAAGAGTAAATGAATGTTGTGCTATCTAGTCTATCAAATGCTTACACCAACAAGTTTCTATGCATATTTCTTTTGATAAAGGAATACTATGTAACAGATCATTACTTTTACGACTCCTTTAAAGTTCCCTTGGGATAACTATAGACCTCATTGTTAAAAACGCAGAGCACAACAGGTTTCTTAGACGCCGTGCTCTTGCTTGAAAATATTTTCCTTTAAACTTAGAATGATTTTCAATTTGCATTATGAGATATTCAAGGGTAGAAATTAATTTGACTTTGGTATTTAGAGGTAAGGATGCTAAAAACTGATTATGCCTAAAGCCATTAAGATGTAGCCCCTATGACTGTGTCATGACAGATTTATTAGAGAGAGAGAGAGAGAGACAGAGAGATAGAGAGAGATACAGAGAGGACATGTACAAACATTGAAATCTGCATGTTCCTGTGCCTCTTGTTGTGAGATCCCTTGGGCTGATTCAGGAATTTGAGTGCAAGAATATTGATGACATTGTACTTTTAGAATCTAAATTTAAAATAAACATTTTGGGACGTGGAGAAATGTCTCAGTGGCTAAGAACATTTGTTCTTGTAGAATTTTATTCCCAGCACCCACATGATAGCTCATGAGCTTATTGCTGATAAGTCCAGGAGATATGTGAAAGCAAAACAATGATACACATAAAATAAAATAAATATAAACATAATGAACTTCTTTCCTTTATAATATCACCTCAAATTAGATATACAATTAGAGCAAAGAAAAAATTAGTATACATTGCTTCCTTTTTAGCAAAATACTTTAAAGATTTGCCCAGAGCCATTCATTTAAACAATTAACCAATGACATTTATATATTTCTTATAATTTTATGTACAATAACTAACCAAAGAATAAGTATCAAATGAGTTATTTTCACTAACTCTTGAAGGTAAATTCATATCTTAAGCATTGTTCTGGGTGACAGTTTTCCAAAGTTTTAATTTCTGATATTTGCAGACATTTAATTTGCAATTGTTGTCACCTGAAAACAAAGTGACTGTTGAGTCACTCATTTATTCATTGTGCCCTTTGCCTTAATATGTGTTATTGACTCAATCTGCATTTAAGATGGAATAATATGAGGCTTTAAGTTTTTTAAACACCAATGATAGTTTATGCTGGAGAGAATGCAGAGTAAGAGGAACACTTCTCCATTGCTGGAGGAAATGCAAACTTGTACAACCACTTTGAAAATCAGTATGGTGGTTTCTCAGAAAATTGGGAATCAACCTACATCAGGACCCAGCAATACCACTTTGGACATATACCCAAAAGGTCATCAATCATACTACAAGAACATTTGTTCAACTATGTTCATAGCAGCATTATTTGTAATAGCCAGAACTTGGAAACAACCTAGATGCCCCTCAACAGAAGAATGGATTTAAAAAAATGTGGTACATTTATACAATGGAGTACAACTCAGCAGTAAAAAACAATGACACTTAAAATTTGCATGCAAATTGATGGAACTAGAAAAAACCCTCCTGAGTGAGGTAACCCAGACCCAGAAAGATGAATATAGTATGTTTTGGGAGACTGCTTGTTTGTTTCCTGACAGCCCAGACTCCTGAAATAATCACACAGAAATCTGCATTAATTTCAATACTGTCTGGCCAATAGTTTAAGCATATTTCTGGCTAACTCTTATATCTTAAATTAACCTATTTTCATTATTTTATAAATATTTTACCATGAGGCTTGTGGCCTACTGGCAAGGTTCTGACACATCTGTCTCTGGCCTTGGATACATGGCATCTCTCTGACTCTGCCTACTCTCTCTTTATATCTTTTCCAGCCTAGCTATATTATTTTAAGACATTGGCTGAAAACAGTTTCTTTATTAACCAATTGTATTCAGAGGCTGCTCACTCATTCCCGGATGCTCAGACCTAAAATAATCACTCAGAAACTATATTATTTGCAATACTTTTTGGCGACTAGCTTAAACATATTTCTAGCTAGCTCATATATCCTAAACTAACAGATTTCTGTTAATATGTGCATCACCATGAGGTTGTGGCCTACCAGCAAAGTTTTGTCAGGCCTCAGCAAATGTGTCTGTCTCTGGCAGCTACATGGCTCCTTTCTAACTCCTGCTACCCTCTCTTTATATCTTTTCCACCCTGGCTATCATCTGTTAAGCCATTGGTCAAAAGCAGCTTCTTTATTAACCAATGGTATTCACAGCATACAGAGGGAAGCCCCACATCAATGGTATGTTCTCAATCATAAGTGGATACTAGCTATAAAGCAAAGGATAATAAGCCTATAGTCCACGACCCTAGAGAAGCTAAGTAACAAGGTAAACAATAAGGAAAGCATACATAGATCCACCTGGAAAAGGGAAATAGACAAGATTGAGAGCATGGTGTGTGAGGGGGAGTAGGGAGGGCAGAAGCAGAAGATGAAGGGAGAAGGAGAGGGGAGGAGAGAACTTGAGGGAACGGGAAAGTCAAATGGAGGGAGGACAGAGATGAGAGCAAGGAAAGAGATATTTTGATTGAAGGAGCCATTGAGGGTCTAGCAAAAAACCTGGCACTAAAGAAATTCCAAGAAATCCACAAGGATGGTATCAGCTAAGACCCTAAGCAATATAGGAGAGGGTGCCTAAACTGGCCTTGCCCTGTAGTCAGACTGAAGAATATCTTAGATATCATCATAGAACCTTCATCCAGCAACTGATGGAAGCAGAGGCAGAGACCTGCATCAGAGCACTGGACTGAGTTTCCAAAGTCCAGTTGAAGAGCTGAAGGAGTGAGAATATGAGCAAAGAGGTCAAGACCATGATGGGTACACCCACTGAAAGAGTTTACCTGAGCTAATGGGAGCTCACCAACTCCAGCCAGACAGGGAAGGAAACAACATAGGTCCAAGCTATTTCCTCTGAAAGTGGGTGACAGTTGTATGGCTGAAGCAGACTGCAGAGCCACTGGCAGTGGCACCAATATTTATCACTACTGCTTATACTGGCTTTTTTGGAACCTATTATCTTTGGATGGATACCTTGCTCAACCTAGGAAGGGCCTTGTACCTTCCCCAAAGCAATGTGCCTTAACCTTTCTGAGGAGTGGATGGGGAGTGGTGTGAGGGAGTTAGGTAGAGGGAATGGGAGGAGGGGAGGAAATGGGAACTGGGATTGGTATGTAAAATGAAAAAAGACAGTTTGTTTTCTTTTAAAATAAAATAAATTTATAAGAGTCATTTTGGGTAAGGCTAAACAGAATAATTTGATAACTTCTTAACTAGTAATATGCAAATTACAATCATTTACAATCCAACGAGCATGAAAGATGACTTCCTATTAATTGGAAACTTTTAAATATTAATATGCATAAATTGTCATATGGAGAATGTTCTACTGACCTATGGAGTGAAAAAGGAAATCAGTCATAATCAATATGTTGAATAAAGGAAATGCTTAATTTTCTTCTTTCTGCAAAAATAGTTATGAATAACTGTTATACCATTTTTTCTTCTTTCCACAGGATCATACAAAAATAATATCCAGTTTGTTGTGTTCTCTGTAGAGGCCTCAGGTTTTGAAAGAAATATTCAAGAGTCATTTTTGCAAAATACAATAGCTTTTGTTCATGACTACTCAAGCACCATTTATGATTTCCTTTACATGAGTAATTTGAAAGCACTATTGATTATGTATATTTCTTCAAATACTTCACTGTACAATCATTCACACAGGGAGTGCTGGATAATGTAAGTATTTTTTGCTGCACCCAGCTGATATTGTTACTGATATATGTTGGTTACCGTTACCATAAATGTGAATTTATTCACATACTGTTTGAAAACACAATCTTAACTCGCTTTTTCCCCATATATTCCAAGAGATGCAAAAATGAAATCTATGGCAATTTGCATTTAGCGCAATATGAATGAAAATCCAAACTGCATGTTTAAAAATTTTGCTGAGGATCAGTCTTGTCTGTGGCTATAGTGCTCTTTATTTCCTTTTTACTTTTTTCCTTTTTTTATTAGATTTTTTTCTTAAGAAAGATAACAATTGAAATTCCCACTCCCTCCTCCTCTCATTTCCTCCACACACCCTCCCACCCCACTCCCCTCTCATCCTAAGAGAGGGTAAGGCACTTTGCTTAGTGGAAGGTCCAAGGCTCTCCCTACTACGTCAAGGCTGAGCAAGGTATCCATCCAAAGAGAATAGGATCCCAAAAAGCCAGTGCATGCAGTAGGGATAAATCTCAGTGTCACTGCCATTGGCCCCTCAGTCTGCTCCAGCCATACAACTGTCAACCACAGAGGGACTAGTATGGTCCTATGCTTGTTCCTTCCTAATCCAGCTGAAGTTGATGAGCTCCCATTAGCTCAGGTAAACTGTTTCAGTAGATGAACCCTTTATGGTCTTGACCTCTTTGCTTATATTCTCATTCCTTCCACACTAACTTGACCTTGGGAGCTCAGTCCAGTGCTCTGATGTGGGACTCTGCCTCTGTGGGAAGAAAGTTCTATGGTGACATTTAAGATAATCATCAATCTGAATGAAGGGCAAGGCCAGTTCGGGCAACCTCTCCTCTATTGCTTAGGGTCTTAGCTGGGGTCATCCTTGTGGATCCCTGGAAATTTTTCTAGAGCCAGGTTTCTTGCTAGTCCCGTAATAGCTCCATCAATCAAGATATCTCTTACCTTGCCCTCATATCTGTCCTTCCTCCATCTCAACTATTCAATTCCCTCAAGTGCTCTTTCAAGAAAATTGAACAAAGCATAACACTGAAATGTTCTTATTGCATACATGAACTGGGAATCTCTAAAGGCTTATGTTTTTATGTTAAGAAGTAAAATAATCACATTCTCCCAAAGAACATTTTATCTAATAAAAAATTGAAAGGATGTGCTGTTTATATTAGAAATATATGTGGATTCCTTGTAATAAGGAAGATCAGAAGACAAGATCATCTCTTTGCCGTGGGTTAGAAGACAGCATAGAGTATACTAGATTCCGTCTTAAAGGAAGTTAACTCAATTCAAATGTTTGAATGAAATTGGCTTTAACATAAAATAATGGTGAGACTTTATTTAGGAATTTATTCAACACTGTAGAGAAATGCAATATGTTGATATAATTGTACATAATTTGCTAAGATAATTGTATCTAGAAGACACGAGTGTGAAATCTCTTATTTATGTCTGTCATGCACAATGAGATGAACGTAGTTACACACTGAGAGGCAGCTCCTGAAGAAAGCTTTGCAGCGTGAGCGTGCTGGGGATGCTGACCACCCAAGAGACAATGAGAATTGGATAAATTTTTAAAAGTACACATTTTAAATAGCAATATGCTCCGTTTTACAACATTTTCCCTCTTTGCATGTTAATTTCTAAGCCATCACTGGGAGAAAGTCAATGAACATGATTATTATCCATGCTTCATGCCTGGGGACAGCGAGGCTGTAGAAAACTTGATTTGTCAAGAGGACATTGATTGAATTGTCTGAATCGAAATTAAGACTTTAGACTTTCAAGACTAAAAGAATTTTCTTCCATCACAAGGTGTATCTTTTCTAAATAGGTAAGTCTCTGGTCTTTGTGTTCAGATTGGAGGATTAGTTGTGAGCCTGGGCTCCCAGGCACTTTAAAATCACCAGAAAGTAGACTAAGTCAGGGGTTGACATGAAAACAGTCAAAGAAATAAATGACCAATTTTCTCAGTTTGGCATACTGTAAACAATTTCTTAAAGTAGATTAATGTAGGTAATTTATACCTATGCTGACAATTTTAAGAAAGAAAGAAAATGGCAATCTTTGGAGCCTTAGCAATTTTTATTCCTTTCAACTTCTCTTCCTCATATGTCATCTTACCTTGGAAATCAATAAAAAGGATTCTCTTTTAAACCCATTTATGTTCAGATTCAACCCTGAATTCAACAAGTGCTTCAAAAAGACAAACTAAAAAAAAACTAAAAAAAAAAAAAAAAAAAAAAAGACAAACTAACCTAGTTTTCTAGACCCCATGAATTTGCTCTGCTGGATATAGATGCCATTTTAGATTCCTCTATGTCCCAAAGCTTATTTCTGAACACAGTTTCTCTTTTTAATACAATCTCCATCTTTCTTCTCTTATCCTTGCTGACATTTCATTTCAATCAGGGTTGAGACCTTGCCTTCAATCTTTTGGAATCAACTTTTGATGGAGATAGGTGGTTTGTTAACAGCAGTGGTACCTATTAGAGCAGTGGTGGCTGTCAGTCTTTGATTTTCTCCACCTACGGGTCACTGTTTATCTTATTCCTGTCTCTTTTAGAAACTTCAGTGAATTTAAGAAATATATTTAAAAGCCAATTTACTACTTTGAAAAGTTTTCTCTTCCTTTTGTTGTTGTTTTTGTTATACACAAGGACATAAAATAACATTTTGATAGTTTTCTTGCTTTATTATCCCCAAAGAGCATCAGAGAAATGAAGAAGAATGTTCCCTGCATGAAAGCTATTCTAGGAAGTATGTTCTTACTTTTAGAAGTGGCATTATGCTTTAAGACCAATAATGAAGATCCTGGAAAATGGCTATTTCTTATATTTTAAGAAAAGAACTATGTTTAAAATAACAAGTTTTAATATATTGCATTGTCTCTGATATTATCAAGTAAACAGACTGCTACATGATAGACTTTTTGCAATATGGAAAGATAAATTTAGGGATTCCATTAGAAATGACTCTTTTTTTGTATTTGCAAAAACAAGAAAATCATAAATGAAAATAATAACAAAAATGATTCCAATCATTTGGCTTTAAGAAATTAGTAGTCAAAAGCATAAAATGCTATACTTAAAGTTTCAAAAATTACTCATGAAGAAAACCTAATTTGAAAGGCCACAAATTATACAGAATGTAGGACTCATAATATTGGGCTTGTATATTTTATGTTTCAAAATAAGAAAAAGATTACAGTGACAAAAGTTTTGAGTGATGTTGTGGATAGCAGTAGAAGTTCACACATGCAATGAGTATATTGATGGCTGACTAGATTATTTAGAGGGTCGGTCCTGAGTTGTGTGCAACTTTTATTAACACCATAACAATTAAGTGAAATATAACAATTCCATGGGTAAGGATTTAATTTGGGGATGGCAGTCCCAATATTCCATTGTATAGTGGCTGTTGTTACTGCTCTGCAGAAATTTAGAATATCATCGTGAAAGGGTTGTGTAGTATAGGGAGGAGCCAGTCATCTCCTGACGTCATGGTAACACAAAAACCAACAGACTGAGGACAAGATATACCCCTTAAAGCAAACACCTCTTGCCTATTTTCCCCCTTCCAGGCCTAACTAACCACAATTTCTACTACCTACCAGTAGTCCATTCAATTTAGAATCATCAATGACTTAATTTCTTAAGTGAAAACTCTCATGACTTAACTATTTCTCAAAAGATATGACATTGTTTTGGGATTAAAAATGTTACACTAATCCTCATGTTCTGCAGTCAAATAGGAAATCTCACAATGGACACTATCTCTTGAGGAAAAATGGGAGCATGGGGGTGGTAGTGGTGAGAGAGGACAGAAGAGGAGAGAAAGGGAAGAAGGGGAGGGGGGAGGAGAACCTGAGAGAACAGGGTAGTCAGGATGGGGGAAGGACAGTGAGGGCAAGCAAGGAAAGAGATATCATGATTAAGGGAGCCCTTAAGGGACTAGCAAGAAACCTGGCACTAGAGAAACTCCCAGGAGTCCACAGGGATGACCCCAGCTAAGATTCTAAGCAATAGTGGAGAAGGTGCCTGAGCTGTCTTTCCCCCATAATCAGATCGTTGTCATCCAGAAACTGTTGGAAGCAGATGCAGAGATCCACAGCTAAGCACTAGCCGGCCTTCCAGAGACCAGTATAAAAAGGGAGGAGTGATAATATAAACAAAGGGGTCAAGGCCGTGATGGGGATACTTAGAAATAGCTGACCTTAACTAGTGGGAGGTCATTGACTCTGCACTGATATCTGGGGAACCTACACAAACCAAACTAGGCCCTCTGAATGTGGGTGATAGTTGAATGGCAGTGGGACCAGGACTTATCACTAGTGCTTGATCTGGCTTTTTGGAGCCCATTCTCTTTGGAGGAATACCTTGCTCAGCCTAGATATAGGGAGGAGAGCCTTATTTCCATCTCAAAGTGATATGCCAAACTTTGTTGACTTCCCATGGACAATCCTACCCTCTCTGAGGGGTCGATGGGGAGAGGGGTGGGGAGGATGTGGCTGGGAGTTGGGGGAGAGTGGGAGGGAAAGGGAACTGGGATTGGTATGTAAGATGAGATAAGATTGTTTAAAACATAAATAAACAAAAAAGAAAAATATTAGTGCAGGGGAAACCAAATGATATTGACAGCCCAGTCCTAATTTTTCATTAGTCAACAAAAATCCTGTCTTTGATAATAGTAAAATAAAATGCAGAGAGCTACAGTATCATGAGACGAGGACCATGGAAGTCACAGAAAGAGGATAAAATAGTCATAATATTTTAAAATATGCTTTCCCACCTACTTTCATACATATAGCATAACTATCTTAGAAAATGCAATAATACGACTGTATAGTATTAATCTTAAAGTCATAGAAATAATGAAATTATGCATTCTATAAAAATACATTTGTATAAAACAATTCACTAAAATATTTAAATTTAACTTAAAATATGTGGATGGTATATAGTAATACAATAGTGTAAAATTGAAAGTTAAGCTACTATACTCAATGATATGTTGAACTAAACAAATAAAATTACGCTAAGTGCTGTTTAAAGAGACAGAGACAAACTTGAAAAAGGAACATACATGTAAATATTTAAAAATGTTTTTCTACAAATCTGAAAAGAGATGAATAATGTGAAAAATTGCAGAGCTCAGGATGTAAGTGTACACCTATATTATATTATTCTCCCTATATGTTCTTTATATAAATATTGTATTTTATATATTATAGAACATTAGTTTTATAAATGAAACATTAAAACTTACTAACAGGGGATATATTTTATATTATTTTCCCTAATTCATTTCTCATTCAGTTCCATTTTTTAAAACCTCCTATATCCATGGTAGTTTGAGGGAAGCATTAGAAATATTTTGAATGGAAAAGTTTACAGTCACTATTTGTAATTTAAGCAAATACATTGAATTTACTTATGAAGGCATTGCATTCAAAACCTTACTAATATAGTTATTTAGTTGTCAAAAAATCCTTATTATAAGGCATGAAATGAAACATGCCCAAAATTGTGCAATCATATTAAAAAAAACTGCTTAAGTAGTTCATAGCTTCTTATTAAAATTTAAGACACTGAAACAAAAACAAAAATGTAAATTTGGTCAAATGCCAAACTAGAAATAGTACTTGGTTTATTGTATTTTTAAAGTAAATTAATGTCTAATTATAATTAGTAAATACAAACCTCTTTCTAACAAGAATATATAAGAAAAATCAGCAACGAATTAGTTTCCACTTATCCATACAAAATATCAAATACAGAAGTATTGGAAATAGAAATAACACTTTGACATAGGAAAGACTAGACATTTATTTAGCTTAGAGGCTATTGTTTACCCTCAAGGGAAGCCAAGTCAGGAACTCAAGGCCAGGACCTGGAGACAAGGATTGAAGGAGAATCTGAGGATCAATATTGTTTACTGGGTTATTCCCCTGGTTTGCTCTTAATGGAAGACTATTAATGGAAGATTTATATATCGCAGCCTTTAAAATCAGGGGGGAAATGAATATTTAGTTTTCACGTGGTATAAGGATAGGGTTGGCATTTGAATTTTATATTAGAATATTAAGGAATTTTGTAGATATCTCAGCCAGTAAAATGAAAAGAAAGTCCTGAGTTAGATACTCAGAAGCCATATAAAATGTTGAACACGTAGTTATACAATTGCAAGTTCAGTCAGTCAGCAGGTGGTTGAAAATAAGCAAATCCTTAAATTCTCTGAATTTTCTGGCTACTAGTGAGAGATGCTTTGTCAAGAAATCTGCACAATTCTTATTTATTTATTTTTATATATACATTTTTAATTTTACTTATAAACCCCAGTTTTACCTCCTTCCCTTCCTCCAGCCTACAACCGCCCCCCCCACACCCATCATCCACTCCTTAGAGGGGTAAGGACTTCTTTGGAAAATCAAAAAAGTGTGGAATACTAAGTTGAGGCAGGACCAAGACCATCATGTCTATATCAAGGCTGAGCAAGGTATCCTACCATAATGAATGGGCTCCACTCAGTTCATGCACCCAGAATAAGTACTGGTCTCACTGAATTATGGACAATACTTCAGAAATATGCCTGAGATTGTATTCTGGTCTCCATACCATGTGTGTGAGCATCAACTCATAATCACACATAGGTCCATGCAAATAAAAAAGCGAATAAAGCATGATGTTGTCTCTTAATTCATGGATTTATTATACAAGTAGATAAATAAGTTAATTTAAAATTCTAAGCTTTAAAATAGAAACAGCTCAAATATCACATAAAGAGGCAATATTTATATTTTGGCAGTGGAGAAGCTGTTCCTAAGGAAACTAGCTTCCTCTAAACTGTATAAGTATGATTTGGTTCTCTTAAGCTCTGTAATTATGACTTTAATCTTTAAAAATAAGCAATATTAAACATTAAGAAAAAGAAAATTTGCAAGAAATATAATTTTTATACATGCTCTTATATACTTTTTATTTTATTTTTATTTTTATGCGCTTATATTCTTATATGAATATCAGAATGTACTACTTTTATAAGCCAACAGACTAATAGCTACAATCTTCTTTTGCTGTGGTAAACTCTGACTTCAAGTAACTTGCTAGAGGAAAGGGTTTATTTGGCTTAGAGGCTACAGTTTACCCTCAAGGGAAGCCAAGTCAGGAACTCAAGGCCAGGACCTGGAGACACGGATTGAAGGAGAATATGAGGATCAATATTGTTTACTGGGTTATTTCCCCTGGTTTGTTTTCTAAACTCTTATATAGCCCAGAACAATCTACCTAAAGATGGTAACTGCCTACAGTGCCCTGGACCCTTCCATATCCATGAGAAATCAAAACAATTCTCCATACATATTCCACAAACTGAGTGATGGAGGCAAATCCTCAATAAGATTCCTTTTCCCCAGGTATGTCTAAGTTCATGTCAAGCTGATAAAAACTGCACTGTTCACAATGATATCAAACAAAATATTGGAAAAGTAGCTTTTAAAAACATAAACCAGTCTGCAGAAATATAAAAATTCCTTTAATCTTAACATTATCACTCTGTAGGCAAATTATCCGAGATAAATGGATATTAACATGTTCTATGTGCAGGTATATGTTTGGCAATATAATGTTGATATTATATTAACTTAATGTTGATAGGTATGTAAACTTGTTATAGATTTCCAAGGCACAATTACTTAATTTCTCAGTATATCAATCTTTTTCTGGTATTCATATAAACTAGAAATGCTGCGGTTATGTGTACAAGTATATTACGATTGCATTTATAAATTTAAACATTAAATACAGTGCTGAATATTTGGAAATGAAACAACCATGCATTAAGATAACTGTGCTAAATAAATAGACAGACAAATAAATAAAAAATCAGAAAAAAGAAAATAGACCATAGTAGAGTTTAAGAGGAATGAGAAAGCTAAATGTAGTGGGTAATGCTGGTCAGTATAAAACTAGGGCAGGAGAACTGATGTGAATTGGAGGCTAACCTAGGGTACAGAATGAGTTGTAGGCCAGTCTGACCATCAGAGTAAGACTTGCATCAACACTCAAAAACTAAAAGTAAAGAAGCAATAATAAACAAGCAAACAAAAGAAAAGACAAAGAACAAAACTAGACCTGAAGCTGGTGATAGAGACCTATAGTTATAGTTGTGCGGACTAGTTGCTTGGCTTGTAGCAGGAAATACCCAAATTCAAGGTCAGCCTTGGTGGCAGGATAAAGCCAGGTAACGTAGTCAGATGTTGTAAGCCTGGCAGTATAGTTGAGTGGTAGATTGCTTATTTAGCGTTTGTAAAATAAAAGGTTTACACATTTATTTACTTATTCTAAAACCTCACAAAAATGTGGCAATTGATATAAAAGCTAAGGTGTTTTTTTTTTTACATTTAGATTCTTAATATGCAATACATGAAACATATGACAAATCATAATCATAACTGTCAATAATATTTCTCATTGGTTACAGGAGTGGGTATGAAGGGTAAATAAATGAAAATTTTAAATTGTTATTGTTTGTATTTAGATATTGAATTATTTGTATTGATTTTTGAGCCAGAATCATATGTTTAATTTTAAAAAATGAAAATACATACTTTTGAATTATAAAACAACATTTATTTCACATGCCTTAGATGGTTGATACTAGCCTTTCACAGATAATTTAAATAATATTATGAAAGATCATTTTTAACTAGAGTAAAAATTAAGTATTTCTTTGACTTTTATAAAATTCATTTTATTTTATCGTCAAATACCTATAATTTTATACATTTATACCATTATTCCATGAAGAACATAAAAAGGATTGTGATAAATTGTGTTGATAATACCAATGTAGAACTAGATTATAAAATATGATTGTATAATTCACTCACTTTTAATCCAATATTTTCTGGAAGTGTTTATGCGCTAGTTAATTGATTTGAACTGTTTTACTGGGAGCTATGTCTGAGACCATCCATCATATTTCTTACTAAGAAGGAAGAAAACAAAGAAGAAAAACAGCAGATCACTTTGTAGCAATAGACTTGTCTTGTGTCTCCTACTCTCATCAAAGAATTGGTGGTTCAATTAAGATTAATGATTAATACCTGCACATAGAACATGTTAATATCCATTTATCTCAGTTAATTTGCCTACAGACTGATAATGCTATGATTCATGGTGGCTCTATAGTTGGATGTGAAAACAGAAGAAAGGTAGAGAGCTTACAAAGATTAAAAACCATTGTTGCCAATCCCATTTTTTTTTAAACAGAAAACACATTTTATTAGAATGCCCCATGAAGTTAAAAGCAAGGAAGATCCTTCTAATAAAAAATAATAAGAGCACAAAGAGTCACTCCATTAAACACCAAATAAGTTCCATTTCTTAAAAAGGTGAACCAAACAGGACCCTCAGACAACATGTTAAAGCAGCCACAGCTTCTAAATATCACACATGCTTCTGAAATCTCAAGCCAATCCCATTTTATCCTAGAGCAAAAGCATGCCTTTACTTGTATTTGGCAGATAATCAACCTCATTCACAACCTCATGTTGTTTTCCGTGCTGCAGGTGGGCAGATGGATACCGGAGATGATGTGATAGACAAGGAGTTTAGAACGCATAGCGGGCTGCTCTGAGCCTCATTCACACCAGGTAAGAACTTACAGGGAGATAACAGTGCTGCAGGGCTTTTTTTTTGGCAAAAAATTATTATCGACAGGAAGAAAATTATTTCATTATGCTGGCTAATGAGTCTACAGTCAGGATGTATATGTGGGCTTTATCCAGGTAATTCCAATATTCTTTGATAGATACTTCTCAATGGACATACCTTTTCAGGTGCGATTTAACAGGACTACACAGAAGGCTCCAGTTACATTCCATGAGCTAGCTGTTATAATTCAAGAGTACAAATGATTAATTAAAGGTTAATTTAAGGAAAGTTCTAATGTAGTCACAGTTAACGCTCTGTTTATGATATTGAGTTTATTGACTTTCAGCACTTGAAGATCAAGTAAGTTTATCAAATTTTCTTTCTTTTCTTTTCTGAATCACTTCCATGATATACATCCTATAGGTCTAGTCTTGGTATAATGTTTCAAAGAAATACAACACATAGTTTTCTGAAGGTTTAAAAAGATAAGACAATAAAACAGTTGTATACTAGAATATTTTTCCATGTTGAAGTCTTTCAACATCAATGCTTTAGGTTACAAGCTCAGACTTTTAAATAGATATCCAACAACAAAAAAGAAGTTGTAATGTTTGTATAATCTATAAATTTTATGAAAAATTAAAATATAGAAATGTACTATGCAATGAAAATGTGACAAAATTAAAGCTAAAATTTCCCTTCGCATCTACCAATCCTTCAAGTAATAAAAACCTACCCAACAGTGAAAGACTTGCGCATGCAAGCTTCATGAAATGTAGTTGAAGGCAGCGGTGTTCATTCTTCGTATTCTTCACCACTCTTCCACCATAGCTGAGACCAGTTAAAGGAGAAAGAAAGATTTCAGAAGTCATAGCCCATGCTTGGTTGTGTCATAGTTATAGGTCTGTGATGAGGGAAAAATGCTTCGTCAATAAGAGGGCATGATGGGTCAAAGGTGTTGACCTTGTGGCAGGAAGAGCACCCACCAGAAGGGTCCAGGAAAACACATACTTTTCATAGAAGTGTATCTAGGAACTAATTTATTTTCCTCAGTTTATTTAGCCATGAACTCTTGAGTGACTGCACTCATGATCCTGTTATGTCTCAAAACCAACATCACTGGAGACCAAAGCATTCACACACAACCCTTTGGGAGCTCTCAGTAGTCAAGCATAATGGAAACAAGAAAACTGTGTGCCTGGACATCATAGTCAATAGTATGAAAATCAGAAGATTATAAAAAATATTTAAAAGAATTTCAGAAATAAGAACTTGACTTCATATAGGGAGATGGTTATTCAATTAACCTTGGGCTTCTCATTAAATAAAAGAAAAAAAGCTGAATTTAAGCTTTTAAGAGAAAAAAGGCAATGAATAGAATTTATGTACCATCTAAACCTTTGCCATTCCTTCAAATATTGTTTCATTTTGTATTCTGTTTGTTTTTATTATTGATATTTTTGAGAGAGAGAGAGAAAAAAATAGACTTAGGAGGGTTGGGAGTTATGGAGGTTCTTCAAGTAGTTATGAAATATGGGAAAAGATTATGATTAAAATATATTGTATGAAAACTTTAAATAACTAGAACAAAAATTATCTACAATATAAAAATATAAATAATAAATAATAAATAAATATTTTGACATCATTAGAACAAAAAATCTCATGATCAAAATAAAAGTTAATTTTAGGCATTTTCTGTAAAAGAAATAACTAAAGGAAAGTATTAATACTGGAGAAAACCAGTAGCAGAGAAAACTTTTACTTTTCAAGATGAAAAATAAGCAACACTACAGGTGAATTGCTGTCTATATGTTAACAAATAGTTTGTGGTTTGAGAAATGTCTCAGTACTCAGAGCACGTGGAAACCCTAGAACCTGAATTCAAATTCCAGCACCCACATAAAAAGTTGGGATAATATTGGGGATCATGAACAGGTATGTCCTTGGAACATGCAGTTCAATGTTCAGTGAGAATTTCTCTCTGAAGGCATATGGTAGAAAGTGATAGAGGAAGCGAAACAGTGGATGTTCTGCTCTGGGTTCAATATTTGCAACATTGGTGTATGCATTTGCACAGTCTCCTGCAAACACACACACACATACACACACAATCACACTCTCCATATACACAACACACACAGGAAACACACAAGCACACACCAAACACACACCACAAAGTCAGGCGCACATATACCACATGCACATACACATTCAAAATAAACTTCCTTTTAAATAATTTAATATAAAGGAGATTGCTTTTTAACCGAGGAATGTAATGTTACATAAAAGAAAATATTTAGGGGCTTACACAAAAAGTCCACTCAAACTCGTAAGTGATTTTAATTATACTATAATCATTGATGAAATAAAATTGTATTCCTAGCTATTTGGTCATTAGTACATAATTTATTTGGATTTAGCTATATCCCATTTATAGTAACAATGAAATATATCAAATATTTAACATAGATCTTAAAAATACAAGAACTTTATGGTGTAAATTGCTGATTACTTATGATATAATTATTTTAAGATATAAGCAATAATTGTAACTATGAGCCATGTTTCTGCAACAAAAGGTTAGATATTTTAAACATATCAATTTTGCCACATGGGACTTTATTTCTGAGTGACAAAAAATCAGACTCTTAGAACATTTCGTTAAAACTGACAACTTGGCAAGTTAATTTTGAAATTCATATGGCTATTCCTTGACTAGAACAGGCAAAAAATGCTGGAGAATGCATCCTTCCAAACCTGAAGACTTGTAAGGCAAGAATAATTAAGTTAGTATTCACTGCCAAAGATTTCTAGAGCCTGAGTCTAGCACAGGGGACCCCAAGATGCCATTAAATTTGTATTTACTTATCATCACCAAATGATAATTTACCAAATGCCTGCAGGTAAATTTAAGGAGTATTACCTCTCATTGGAGAGGAAGATATTTAACTTATATATGTGTTTCCTGGACTAAAACAGCTTCTTCTAGTGTATCAGTGTAAATAGAAGGCAACATCTTTATCATTACAGAACGCATGTGAGTCATTTTCTCCCCAGCAAATGCACGCAAATTGAATGAAGGGTGTCAGTGTAGTTATGCTCATCAACTTCATTTGAGGTGTCATACTTTCCATCATTATCCACTGACCAATGTCCCCTTCAGGGGTCTGATAAAGCCCATCCTGGTAACGGCTGAGTGACAACACACTGAACTCTGTTGTCACATACT
The DNA here is from genome assembly GCA_004026605.1 of Ondatra zibethicus. Taxonomy (NCBI): domain Eukaryota; kingdom Metazoa; phylum Chordata; class Mammalia; order Rodentia; family Cricetidae; genus Ondatra; species Ondatra zibethicus. The sequence continues at coordinate 36,505 of PVIU01012122.1, read as the reverse complement.
GTCTATCAGTAATAGAGATAGCATTATTTCACCCACAACCAAAGTAAATATGTTTAATGGCAAAGGTATGCATATGGGGTTTCCCTTTATTATTTTTATGGATTCACTACAAAATGTTTGCTTCTCCCCTTTCTCCAACTTCACCGGCAGTGCAAACTATAAGATGTAAATTGTAAAAAGCTGGGGATTAACATGACATACTCCCCTCTGAACAGATGACTTGCATTGCTACTCCCACACAAAAAGAAGAATGTCATGAGCACCATGGTGATGACTGATGTACAGTGTGTATGGAAAAATGAGCAGAACGGAAATAAACATTATCAGTTCTGGCTACATGGCTGTCTTTCACAGAGAGAACTGTGGTAGTTATGCGCCATCCTTTGTCTGTTTTGACACATATAATTTTTCCACTCATAAAAATTCAGTGGTTTTCCTTCTTTTATTCTCTCTGACTTAACATAAAACATTAATAATTGATAACCAAGCATTACAATATGTAAATTTGAAAACATCAGAAAAAAAGGATTGTAATAGAAACACAACAAATGTAGAAGAATCTTAAGGGACAAATATCATGTCCCAAAGGCTTTTGCTTGTTTGTTTGTTTGTTTATTCATTGATTTATTTTTTAGTCTTTTTTTTGGATATTTTCATCTTTGCAGGAGAAAACACTTCCATCATAGTATAATTTAATTTAATTAGGACTTAATAATCCAAAAGACTGTATGCATACTTATCTGGCAGGGATTTGCACTGAGCTTGATTTTCTTCTGGGAATTTCTATCATCACAGCCTTCTGAAGTCAGTGGCACTAGAGAAGATTCTTACACAAATGCTTCCCGGAATCCTTTTCTAGGACATGCTTTGCTGTAAAGAGATACTTGAGTAAAGTAGTGAAGATGAGAGACAAGTAATTTCCTTCCTGATTCAGTATCAGAAAAATCCATGAGCAGATGTACTATCCATTATGGCTTCATTGCAAGTACCCCAGAATCATTTATTTCCCTTATTAAAATAAAACAGATGATGGAAATTTCTAAGTCTTACTTTCCCCACAGAGCTGTGTAAAACATACAGGTTTTTGTGTGTGTACATATTCATGATCTCTGTATTTCTTTCCTCCTTAGATTGTTTAATTGACTTTCTTGGTATATTCCCTGATACTCCAAACACTTCCTATTAGTTGATATATATATATATATATATATACACATTTTCACTTATATATCACCAAGCTAGGCTAGATTATTTGGTTTGGGGTTTATTATTTTTTGACTTGCGTGTTTTTCTTTCCATTTTTCTCACCTGTAAATTCTGTGACAGAGGATACCACTCAGGCCCATTAGAACAGAATCAATTATTCTCAGGCTGATGAATGTATATAGATCCCCATTAGATCAGTCTGTAGGTTTGAAAACATTCAAGGTGACTGTTGAAGGTATTTTTTAAAAAACAACAAAAAAAAATCAGCCTTTCTACTCCAGCAGGCACAGTACCTTAGAGAGCTTACTTCCAGAAATTATATTTGAAAATTAATAGTCTTAGTGCTTGTCCCCAAATGTTTCATTTATTCAGATAGGCTAGAGTAAGATTGTTTGATTATTGGTGATATATTGTAAGACTTTTGAGGTTCAAGACCCATTCTCATTGTTTGAAGAATAATAATTTTGGAGGTGAAGAAAAAAATAAATGAGAACACAGGAAAAAGAATCCTAAAGCTCTGCCTCATATTACATTGGTGAGATCAATGTTAAAATATTTATACTTTGTTTTTTTAAATTATTAAATGATAAAATAATTTGCAGGAAGATGATAAATGTTTCTTAAAATGCAAGATATGCAACTTACAACAAGCAGTGGCCTGAAGGAGCTGACATTTTTGAGTCCTGGTATTTGTGGAAAACATGGCACCGAGATCTTCGTTGAAGTTATTTCTTGTATTTGTATTGACATTAGTTATTTAAAAGGGATGAGCATTTCTCCAAATTGAGTTATTTTCATTGAATTATTGAAATACAGATTCCTTTCAGCCCTCTGATCTTTTACATTACTGCTGGCTGCTGCTCCCAAAGAAAAGAAAATTTCCTGGAATACTTTAATGTTGATTGTTTCCTCCAACAATTGGTTTTCATCTCACTTTGACTTAATAGTTTTTATTTGTTGGTAGAAATTCAAGGGAGCAAATTATTCATTTCTAGGAAAGATCATAAAATAGCTAAGTAAGACTCAAGATAACTGCTAGGACATTATTTTGTTAATCTAATTCTAGTTGCTTATGGTATGGCAATAATTAAGGAAAGTATTTATACACATCTATTTGTTTATCAGAATCCTATGGGGACAAGTGCAATCTACTTTATTTAGAGATATAAATTTCCACTGCATTAATAAAAATACATTCAGGCATATACTAGTACTAACGCTTATTACATTAAAATAGACTTACAAATTCATTCTGAAAATTACACAGACTACACTTGGAACCCTGATTGCTGACATGTGTTTTTCTTAAATTAAAAGTCCTTGATACCTCGTCTGTTATTTAAATAAAATTTATGACATGTCTTTTTTCCTCACTAATTTTCCAATTATTATAATGAGGTCAAATAAGCTCACATTACCAGACATAATGAAATGCGGCTGGACATAAGCAATAACGGTAGCAATTTCAACCTGATCAAACAGTATTTCTAACCTTGAAAATATATCATACATGTCCCAATAGTACTTTTCAAAAATCAATTATCATTATCACTTTCATATAATTCTTCCATATCCAATCATGTTTTGTTTTTTTAAAATTATTCTGTTGATTCTTTCTTTGCTTTTGTCCTTCAACTCAAATGTATATTTTCAGTATGACACATCTAATTCCTTTAGCTATTTTCTAGTTTATATTCTTGTTACACCCTGTTTCTTCATTTAATCCATTTCGCTCTCATAAAAATTATTTTCCTAAAAATAATTTCATTTTCATAGTAGCCCTAGAGATGCATAAGTAACATTTCACTGTCTCACAGTTTCCTTCGGAAGAGCCTGCTTTAGTTGGTGGGCTTAGGTATCAATTAGACCTAAACTGAGATCTGGGATTGTTTCCTTTTTTATAAGTTTTGTTATGGTTCTTTATGCTTTAGATCCAATTTCATTCTTTGTTTAAAAGCATTTTTGCTATACCTTTATTTTTGAGATAATAACATATTTACACCATTTATCCCTTCTTTTGCCTATACCCAGACATTCCTGTATAACCCTCTTTGCTCTCATTCAAATGAATGACCTCTTCTGTCATTAAATTCTGTTACAAGCATATATTTCTACAGATATCCATATATAATCCTAAATATGTAAATACAACTTTATCAGTACATATAAATATTACATATATGTGGGTATTTAGGTTGACTGTTGGTACTGGGTAATCCATTGGTGTGTTCTTCCCTTGGGGAGACTATTTTTTTTTCTTTTTTCTTTTGCTCTTTCATTCATAAGCTGTGTTAAGTTCTTTGTGCATGGTTGAAGTCTTTTGGTGTTTGCAGTTCACTTAAGCAAGACTTTTTTTGTTCTTACTGAAGCCTCCAAGTATAAACACAATCACTGTTCTTACCCAGCTATGTTTTTCTATAAATTTCAACAATTTCCAGCAGAGCACAGTAGTGGCACTTATAACTCTGTAGTAGTCAACAGCTCTTTAATTGGACTGAAGACGCACTCAATAAGCTAAAAAATATTCCTGGTACTGAAAATGTAGCCAAATACCAAGGGTTAGAGCAGTCATGGATTTTAGAGCAGTATCTACTACCAACACGTTACTAAAATGCCACAATACCAAAATATTCCAATTTCTTTCCCTGGTAAATAGAGAGAAAATATCATAGTCTTACATGGTTATCTTGAAAGTTAAAAATAAAGTCATACACACGGTTCTAGCTCAGAATAAGGCAAATAGACATGAACTATTTAAAGTTCCCTAAAGTGGAACACAAGTTTAATGATGCAGAATAATGTGAAATATAGACCTATGGTTACTCATGCTTGATGTGTTTGGATTGCTTTCCCCAATTCTCCAGCTTTGCTGGTCTACTCAACGATTTCCCTCCATGAGTCTCATTCCAGGGAAACCCACTGATCGTATTAGCAAAGCCCAACACTCCATGTACTGCAAAGTAAGTAGTGAGTCCATCATTGAGATCTGTATAAGAATTTTATTCTTTGCTTTTATATTGCAAGATAATTTTAATTGCCAGATGCTGATCTATAGAAAATATGATTTATAAACTGGTGAATATTAAACCTCATCCTTCTTCACTAAATAATATATTTTCACAATGTCTAGTTTCACATTCACTATAATACTTGCCACTACAGAATATCAGCATTACCGCACAAAATTAATAAATAATTTTTATAGATTTTACTTATATGTTTAAACTACATTTACACTCATAATTTATTCTATCTTATTACATCTAGCAGTTTGGTATATTTCCAATTATGTAAGTTATTAATAGACATGCATTTTAAAATATATTTAAATTTTATATTAATAATTTAATTAATTAGCATACATATTTATGAATAATATTGGGATTTATCAGTCAGTGTGAAGACAAAAACATAAAATTCCATATCAGTCATTTAAAGCTGGTGCAATATTTGCTGTGCAAACTTTCCATCTATTTTTTTCTGCAGATAAATGCTGATGTTTGAATAAGTATCCCTCAATGTTTTTACATTAATACCTAAGTCCAGGTATGTGTTTCTGAGGTGATAGTAGAACCTTTGAGAGGTGGGAGATACTGTGAGTTCTTTAGGTAATAAAGGTATGATTGTGCTAAGTATTTTGAGATCTCAGCCAATCAACCACTCTCTCTTATTTCCTGTCATACAATTAAGTAGTTTTGTTATGATACATTCTAGTCCCATTAGAGTCCATCGCCCCCATTGATTACAGTGCTACACAGTCATGAACAGAACCTTCAACAATGTGAGGTAAACAATCACTGACTTTTGAGGCTGAAGAGAGGGCTCAATCAGTAAAGAGGTTATTGCAAAAGTATGATCATCTGAGTTACAAAATCAGCACTCTTTTAAAGACTGTGCAGGAATGTGCATGTCTATAATGCCAGTGCTGGGAGAAGGAGACAGAGATAGGTGGGTCTTCATCCTTGCTGCCTGGCCAGTTTATCCTACCAGATGGGCTTCATTCTCAGTGAGAGATCTTGTCTAAAAATAAAGTAGAAAGTGACTGACAAGGACATCTGGCAGTAATCTCTGGTCTTCACACATGTGCACACAGTTACGAACATGGGCACAAGGTCACCCTCTTATTCTCTCTCAATCTCTCTCTCTCTTTCTCTCTCTCTCTCTCTCTCTCTCACACACACACACACACACACACACACACACTTTTATTTATAAGCAAATGATCAATGGTAATTTTGATGTTATCAGGAAGCTAAAATTAAATTTGCATAAATGCTAGGTAGTTGTGTCAGCCCACTTATCATTTTATCCTTCAAAGACAGAGAAGAGACCCGAGGGGCAGCCTGTCTAACAAAATAAATAATTTGGACCAGCATGGGACTAATTGAGAGATCACAACTCAACGACTGATGGTGGTAAAGAATGAATGATGTACTACATCTATCTCTGACATTCACAGATACATATGAGCATGTACATGCACATACATGCAAACATTCAAATGTAAAAATTACTGAAATTTTATGGAATATATCATTCTACATCCATCTCAGTAATTGAATGAGATGAGCAGCTACTCATAATTGAAAGTATTTGCCAAATATTTTTGGAACACACCATGGTTTATAATACCATAAACATTACCTTTAAGTCCAATATTAAAAGGTACTCTAAACCTTCTTTTTAAAAACAAACTGGATATAACAACTTATCGTTCTGAGAAAACAAAAATTGACAGTTTTTTCATCAGCTTTCATCTAAATTGAGGATTTATAGACTTTTTGATGTAAAGTTTCTGTATATTCGCATATTGCTTTCATAAATATATTTAGATAGCTCACCCAGTGCTTCACTGTAGATCTCTGCATCTGCTTCCTTCAGGTGCTGGTTGAAGGACCTATGATGACAATTAAGGTAGTCATCAGTCTGGTTACAGGGGAATGCTAATTTAAGCGTCCACTCCACTGTTGCTTAGAGTCTTAACTAGGGTCATTCTTGAGGCTTTCTGGGAATATCCGTAGTGCTATGTTTCTTGATAGCCTTGTAGTGACTCCCTCAATCAAGACATCTTTCCCTTTCTCTCCCTCACTGTCCTTACCCCTTCTTGAGCATTCCATTCTTTCATGTTCTTTTCCTCACTCCCATTCCCCCCCCTTTTTCTTCCACCCTTCCTTCTCCCTACCTCCTAATTTTTTCAGGAGGTCTTTTGATTTCCCTTTCCAGGGATATGAACGTATGTCTCTCTTAGGGTTCTTGTTACCTAACTTCTCTGGAATTGCGAACTATAAGTCGGATATCCTTTGCTTTACATCTAATATCCATAAGTGTGTGTGAGTGCATACCATGCTTGTCTATCTGGATCTGAGTTACCTCACTCAGGATGGTTACTAGTTCCATCCATTTGCATGCAAATTTTGAGATGTTGTTGTTTTTTAAGTGTGAGTAGTACTTCATTGTGTAAATGTATCACTTTTTCTTTTAATCCATTCTTCATTTGAGGGCCATCTAGGTTGTTTCCAGGCTCTGACTATTACGAATAATGTTGCTATGAACAGAGTTGAGCAAATGTCCTTGTGGTATGACTGTGCATCCTTTGGGTATATGAACAAGAGTGGTACTGTTTCTTAAAAACCGCCATATTGATTTCCAAAGTTTCTGTACAAGTTTGTACTTCCACCAGCAATGGAGGAATGTTTCCCTTACTCCACAGCCTCTCCAGCATAAGCTATCATTGGTGTTTTTTTTATCTTAGCCATTCTGACTGGTGTAAGATGGTATCTCAGAGTCATTTTGATTTGCACTTCTCTGTAGCTAAGGATGTTGAACAACTCCTTAAGTGTCTTTTAGTCATTTGCAATTCTTCTTTTGAGACTTCTCTGTTTAGATCTGTATCCTATTGTTTGATTGGATTATTTGGTAATGAGCAAAGGGATCAAGACCATGATGGTGATATCCACAGCAACAGCTGACCTGAGCTATTGGGAGCTCACTGACTCTGGACTGATAGCAGGCCAACCTGCACAGGATCAAATTAGGCTCACTGAATGTGGAGCACAGTTGTGAGGCTTGGGTTATCTGTTGGGTCACAGGCAGTGGAACCAGGACTTATCCCTAGTACTTGAATTGGCATCTAGGAGCACATTTTTTTGGAAGGCTACTCTATTCAATCTAGATACAGCAGGCCGCAAAAATAATCCAGAGAGCTGTTAAAAATAATCCAGAGAGCTGATAGTCTTGCCACTGCTGTATTCATGAACATATACTGGAATTACTGAGTTCAGAATCCCAAACTGGTGCATTAGAACTATAGTACTATGAAATCTAGGTAGTAGGGAGAGAGTTTTCTGGTTGTTAGAGTTTGATTTTAGTCTCTTTAAATACATGTACATGAAGTCATTATAGGACACTTATCTTCAATGTAAATTGATTAAAGGCAGAACAGGAAGGCAATGATAAGGAATCAGCAGGAGTTATATGGTGTAGTAATGAGGTAAGAAAATGATTTTTATGATTACCAATTATTACATTAATGAGGAAATTAATCAAATAGGAGAAGCATAATTGCAAAACTGATGAATGAATATGATTTACTGCATCACATTGAGGCTCAGTTAAGAAATAGGAAAGGTTATCACATGCTTAATCCTAAGATTTTTCTTTGAATATAAGCCTTCAGAATGGTAAATAGAAAATTAACATCTGCCAGAAGTGGAAGTTGATTTTCTGGAATTTCAGAGTTCAATACTGGATTTTCAAGTAAGCTGATAAATTTCATCTTCTTTAGGTTACATATAATTTTGGCTTTTAACAATACATTATAGTTAACTATACCAGAGAAATCATATTCTGATGGGATTAATAGTCCATTGCTTTTTCCTGAATCTACAATAATATTAGTTACCAACATAATCATCTTGCAAGAAACAAAGCTCACTGAAACTGATTTACATACAAATTGACCATAAATGCAAGAGGGTCCTACACAGATGTCTAAGAGGGAAAGGGACAATTAGAGAGTGCAGTAGCAATAGTGTTATTTTGTATTTTGGAAATGCATGAAAGCCAAGGCCAAGACGAAATTTTAGTGTTTTCTCCATCTGCTAAAACTATTTAACTGTACATATACTGAGATAATTTGCTTAATGTACAATGGCTTCTTTCATATACGTGGTCCAAGTGATCAAACAGCAAATGGTGCCTTAGAACATATGATGAAGGAGCATTTCTCATGGGAGAAACAAAGCATTTTATATACAAATTTTAATTCAAAGTATTAAGAAGCCACAGGAAGAGCTAGCTTCATATAGGTGCTCAAGTCTGGACCCATTGAAAGTATCAAGAATTTCAGCAGCATGTAGCTTTTTTGTAGGTCCTGTCTAGAGGATCAGCAATAGTGGAGGAAGGGTTGATTGTTCAGGCATACATCATACATGCTGCTGTCTCACTATAGACATGTTAAATGAATAAAAGGAAAGCTGTGCTTGATTCTCCTGTGGTGATTCATATATCACCCCTGCTCAGAATGCCATTTTTCTACCCACTACTTAATTTAATAAAAGATGTAAATAGTAAAAGGCCAAATGTTTTTAGGAAAAAATTAAGTTTCTACTCCAAAATAATATTTGTCACAAGAAACTGAGATGATTATGATCCCAAGTGACATCTCATTAATTTTCAGACTTTAATATCTCATTTAACCAAATGAATGTTACTCATCTGTAAAATGGGGATATAACTAATAATAGAAAGTGTTTTGGGAATGTTTAGAAGAAATAAATGTTTCATGAAAAATGTCTAAAATGAGCTTAACAAACAGCATGAACATTACTAATATTGTTTCTATTCTTATTAGCATATTAGTTTAATTAGACAGTGTTTATTCACATTTTATAAAAGATCAATAATCTTGTAGAAACACTGTATAAATATTTGTCTTCAGGGGGTTAGAAAGCTAAAATAGGCTTAAATAAAATATAATTAAATTGTGGGCAAACCTACTTTGAGGGTTTAAGAGACAGTTAAATTCTGTGTTCCTTTTACCTACTAGCCAGATATTCTTCATGTTCATGGCTTACATCTCCATCAACAAAGCCATCACAGTATCAATTTTAAAAGACTGTTTCTAATTAGCAACAATGCCTTCCTCTTATTTGCACTAAGTTAGGTTCATTGAGAAAATGCAGAATAATCTCTTTAGATGATTCTGAAGTCAATTTCCTCTGCAAAGAAGTATATGCATAGGCACCAGGGAAAAGATTTGATCTATTTCTCTGGGAAACCATTACACAGTGGACAACAAAGTAATATGGCTTCTTTATAGTAATTTCTTGCTTTAGTAAATCTATTCTATGAGGATATAGTTTAATTTAAAATTAATTATTTAAATATTCTCGAGTATTATTTCATAAGTATCTTTGTTTTGTCCTTTTATTTCTTATTGTTGTACACTGATGGATACATGTAAGTATATGCTGTGTGTGTTTGGGGGGTGAGTGTGTGTGTATGTCAGAGAGAGATAGAGCTTTGAAATACAGAGGACAAAATTGGGTATTGTTCCATCTTGGTTTTAGAGATAGGGTCTCTTCATCGCCTAAAGCTTATGAAGTCTATGCTGGCCAGATAGTGAACTCCAGAGACCATTGAATCTCTCCCTTTTTAGATTTGATATTACAAATTCGTATCACCATCTCTATTCTTGTTTGGTTTTGCTTTTTTTAAAAGAGACTTTGGTTACTGTTTATTTTTTATTCCAATGCCTTTTCCTATTTTCTTATTTTTTAATTCATTTTACATACCAATCGCAATTCGCTCTCCCTTTCCTCCGCTGCCTCTCGCCACCTCACCCCAATCCTCCATCCACTCCTCAGAAAGGATAATACCTCCCATGGGGAGTCAACTAAGTCTGGTATATCAAGTTGAGGCAGGAGCAACTCCCTTCCAGGAATCCTGTATTAAGCCTAAGCTAGGTATGTCACCATTGGGAATGGCACCAAAAAGCCAGCTCATGTACCAGGGATAAGCTCTGGTTGTACTACCAGGGGGCCTACAAACAGATGAAGCCACAAAACTATCACCCACCTTCAGAAGGCCTACATAGATCCAATGCACACTCCCCAGCTTTTAGCCCAGAATCCATGAGCTTCCTCTAGTTTGCAGCAGCTGTCTCTGTGTGTTTCCTCATCATGACCTTGCTCATATAATCCCTCCTCCCTCTTTTAGACTGGACTCCAGGAGCTAGGCCCAGTGCTTGACTGTGTATCTCTATATCTGCTTCTATCAGTTACTGAGTGAAGATTCTATGACCACAATCAGGGTAGTCACCAATCTTTTTACAGGAAAAGGCCAGTACAGGAACCCTCTCCACTACTGATAAGAGTCTTAGCTGGGGTCATCCTTGTGGGTTCCTGGGAGTTTCCCTGCCACCAGGATTCTCCCTCACCCAATAATGGTTCCCTCTATCAAGATATCTCTTTCCTTGCTCTCTCTCTCTCTCTCTCTCTCTCTCTCTCTCTCTCTCTCTCTCTCTCTCTCTCTGTTTTTCTCCCAAATTGAGGATCCAGTTCCATCATGTTCTCATCCCCCATTCCCTCTGTTTACCCAGGAGAACTTATCCACTTCCCCTTCCCACGGCAATGATGCAAGTCCCTCTTAGGGACGTCCTTGTTACCTATCTTCTCTGGGGACGTGGATTGCAGCCTGGTTATTCTTTGCTTTATAATTAATATCCACTTACAAATGAGTACAGACTGCCTTAGTCTTTTTGGGTCTAGTTTACCTCACTCAGGATGATTTCTTTTAGTCCATCCATTGAAGCAAAGTATATTTTAAAAGTAAAATAAGATATGTGTAATATCGAGTGTCTTTTGACAGTATAGCAGCAGATATACAATAAATTATAGATTGTTATGCAAAGTTATGAAAAACATACTATTGCAAACATTGCATTTCTAGATATGGTTTCCATTATGACCTATTTGTGTGTAGGAGAAAACTGAGTTTTCACTTGCATTTATATTGCATAAAGAAGATCAAATAATTTAGCAATATATAAAATAAACAAAAACAACCTGGCTTATTGACAACACACACTTTATAATTTTTACTTTATTTTGTGAAAGAAGCAAGCACTTTAATCAAAAGAGGGGGTATTTAGTATCCCAGTTTATTAGATGCTCTTCTGTCTGTACCATATTAGGAAATCTATAACCTCTGGAAAAATTACATCTGTTTTGATGTCATGATTTTACCTTTGAGTGAAAAAAGCAGAGTGTCTGGTCTATGCTTATATGACTGAGATAATCTTTTCTCAGTATTTTCAGACTCAAAGCAAAATTACAGAGCAAGATTCTTTTTAAATTTGTGAAGAAAAATATTTAAAATATATGTTTTTTTCTATTTTCAATTGTTAATTTATTTGAGTAACTTTTTAATGTTTATTCTAGGTAAGCCTATTCTTAAGTGTTTATTTTGACTTTGGATAAAGTACTAATCATTGCCCCTTTGATGCTCCCATTGCAAACTCAAGTATCTGGACTTTAGTCTTTTTTTGCATCTTAGAAGAGCAACCTCCTGCCTTGCTTTAGAGTTTAAGCTAAAAGCAATTTAATTTAATTTAATCTTGGATTATTTGAAAGATCATTGATTTTCCTGTCTGCTTGGCTGTTGTTTTGTTTTCAATTTTGACAGGGCTTTGAATTGACTTTGCCATACAAAGGACTTCATAAAATAAAGTTGTGGCAAGAAAGAAGAAAAACTGCTGTTTTAAGGTTACCTGGTGATATACTTACATGACATTTGCTTTGACAGAACTCAGTGGGAAATAAACAGTCTTGCCACTAGGAAAATCCTGCTACAGAAGATAAGCAAAAAGGATAATGAATGTCATAAGCTGCCAAAATTACTGCTCGATCTATGAAAGTTTATGTCAGATGAAGGAAGAGTAGATTAAAAGGAAACCGCTTGTTTATGTGTACAAAGAAGCCACATTAACTTCTCACCTCATGCTCTTGAAGCAAAGTCTGATTAAGCTGGTCTGTAGAAACTTCTCCTGAACATTTACAGAGAAGTTTAGAGAGACAGATAGATGATGGTAAAAAGGTAGCTTGATGAAGCAGATAGCATCAGTGGATGAATACACACCATTACATCATATATTTATACACACACACACACACACACACACACACACACACACACACACGCACAAACACAAAATAGAAGACCCCGTGATGGGATATGATGCCAAAATCATGTTTAACTAAAAGTTTAATTCCAGAGCAGGTCATTTAATCACTTTGTGAGCAGAAGATTATAAATTATACTTACTTACAAATTCAATGCTAATCATTCATTGTTTGCTTTTCCAGACACAGGGTCTACCCTAGAAATTAATTCGTTGAATGATTCTTTCCATATGGACAGTTGACTGGAAAACATGAACAATAAATTACTGACTTGAAAAGTAGTTCTTACCATTAGAAGCAGTACGTGTTCTGATAGGAATACATGGAAAAACTAGCCAACATCATGGGTTTGGAACATTGCCCTATGAATATAATGCTCCCCTCACCCATGATGAAGGTAGGGATGGTAAAGCAATCCTACTTTCACCAGCTACTTCTTTTGTTCTATCCTTCTTCAGTTGTTTACTCCCCCTTTCATTTTCTTCCTCTATATTTCACAACTATGTAAAGTACATATTTACCCATTACAGGTAAATATGGAGCATACTTAGAAACAAGATCCAGTCTCAGAACTCTTTAAATAAATCATTTTCCAAATATTGATGGAACAACTTTTTTAGTGACTAATTACTTAATTGCTTCTAACAAATTCTTTGGGAGCGATGTGCAAATTACTATGAGAAGGAAATGAATTAGCCTGGGCTTGATGTCAAGGAAATTGCTTGAAGGAATAAACATTTAAATTGATATCATTCAATAATTGAGAGTTATTGTTTAACTGGTAGGCGAAATACCAACAATATTTGAAGACCAAAATCTGAGGTATTTTATGAATTAAACATAGCTTTCCTAAATTAAGCTAGGGTTTTTAAACCATTCAAAAAATTAAAGATATATCTGAGAGACGTGTTATTTGAGAAATGAGATACTAGACAATTGAGCCAATTTGTTGTGGCATTTTATCGTGTGGTAAAAATTGATGAGACTTGAGATGAAGCCAAGTATTTTATAATAGAAAAGGTGGTAGAGTGATTAGGTTTTTAGGCTGCTACCTTTTCCTATGGTAAAGCAACCAAGCATGACAGATCATGGTTGTTCTCCAATGATGATTTTTTTTAAAGTACTGATTACATGCCTCTTGTCAGTAAGAGATTCTAGATCTCTTACTAAATTACAGACTTGAATTAATATTTGCCAGTATAAGGGAGTGGTAAGGATTCTTTGATTCTGAGTTTCTCAAATGAAGATATAATGATGAGATCAACACATAGACAATGCTCAGCAAAAGGAACACTAATAATGAATGAATTAGAAGAACAAAATTTTAATTGTCTTGAATTCCAAGTATGTATGTGTTTTATAGTATTGTTGAAATACTTTTTGACCCATTAAAAGCTTAGAATTTTTAAGTAGTAAAAATAAAATAATGATTTAGGAATCTTCACCTACTTAAATATAGTAGGCAAAAGTAATTCATGCACACATACACCCATCTTTGTTTAAAATTATTCAAGTATGTAAAATAATACAGACCTACTCTAAATATCCACATCTTATCCTTTTCACTATGTTTCTATTATTCATCAATTTTTATAGTTAGGATTGATTTCTCTTTGCATCAACTTAGAAAAATAGACTTGGTGGAAAACTTAGTATTAACCCTGGTGATTCTTGAGTGAAAAACACAGAATTTCAGTAACATATATTATTATAGAATGAAAACTGGACATATGTCTATTATTAAACTGTTAGCAGCTGTGTATAGCTGTAGGCATTTCTATCACCAGAATACTCCAGGGAAGGACCTATGCTGCATTCATTACTCTGGCTTCTTAAAATATACTTTTACAGGTTTCTTACTTTGCCTTCCTGACTATTACCTTTTGCCTTCTTTGCTAGCATTTTTCTTTAAATGAAATTTTAGCATTTTCTCTTTCCTGAACTTATCTCTGATGATCTAAATTTTCAATCACTTCTCAGGAAACTCCATTCAAATTGTGTCTGAAATAATTTAAAGTTATTCAGACTCAACATCTTTCCAGATATCCATACATTTATTATGATCTCATTATCTCAAATTTCAGGTGCATAACGATTTTAACATTCCCAAGACAATTTCTGATGCTTCAAATTCAAACTTCAGCTGGGCTTTTAAAGTCTTGTTTTCTCTATTTGTTATACCACTGGATATAATAATAGAAGCAGCAATAAGATAGACATAACAAAGGTATAGCCATGAAGTCAGATTATCAGAACTACATTGTTTTTTATAGGCATAAGTATAATTACCATGTAATATTAACTTTGAGTAATTACATAAAGTTCAATTCTTATAGTTACTCTTTAGTTCACTAAATGCTGCATGAATAGCATGTGTTATGACATCAAGTGACTTAACAAGTAACCCTCTTTTCAGGCCTCTCAGCAATTACTTAGTGCTTTTTTTCTTAATTCACCCATAGCTTCAAAACATAGTATTCTAGGTTAAATCTTACGTGGCATTAGATAATGGAAAGACAAAACTACCAAAAAAAAAAAAGAAATAAAAAGAAAGAAAAGAAATAAATATAGTTGAACTAAAAGTAAAACACAAATATATTATAATAAATTATGAAGAAGTAGCTGAGATAGAAAACCTAAGTTTTCATTTCCTGAGGTTATGGAATTGCAGCCAGAGGTACTCAGTGCAAATAAAACTATCAATACTAAAGGTGGACAGTCACAGTGATGACATAACAAGGATATCACAGAAGTGCTGAAAAAAGAGAAAAAAAATGCCACATGAGAGGAATTCTTAGACATGCTTCATAAATAGTAAAGTATTTGGAATAAAATGTTCTTCATTCAAATTTAGAGGGCATATGATAATTTAACAGGCATATAAAATATATTCCTTCAATGTCAGAAGCAATTTTGTGAAAAATACAAAACTAATTTAATTACTATTATATTTTCTTTTTAATATGAAAGATTTTCAATGTTTCTAATGTTTTAAATGATATAATATATATAATGTATATATTAATGTGGATTTTTAAATTTCATGATCATGTTAGCCTGTCTGTTTTGACAGACAGGAAATAAAATAAAAGCATCCCCCAATTTCCTCCACTTGCAAGATTAGCAGTTGTAGTATGGAGGAAGCTTGTTGGTTCCTGGGTGCTCAGCTCTGAAATAATCACAGAGAAACTACATTATTTAAATCACTGTTGGCCCATTAGCTCTATCTTCTTATTGGTAACTCTTCCAACTTAATTTAACCCATTTCCATTAATCTGTGCATCAGCACAGGGTAGTGGTCTACCAGCAAAGTTTCAGCATGTCTGTCTCCAGCAGTGGCTCCGTGACTTCTTTCTGACTCTGCCTTCTTTCTCACAGTATTTGGTTTAGTTTTCCCCATCTACCTAAGTTCTGCGCTGCTATAGGTCCAAAGAAGTTTCTTTATTCATCAATGGTAATCACAGCATACTGAAGGGAATCCAACATCACCTCCCTTTTTCTGTTTAAATAAAAAGGAAGGTTTTAAATTTAACGTAGTATAATAATATTCAACAAAACATGTATCAAGCAAGAATTACAGTTACAAAATTTATATCTACTTTACTTTTTATCTTAACTAAGGAAAGCTATATTATTACTATCTACACTTCAACTCCATCAAAGACTCCAGAAGGATATAATATTACCTAAGTAAATAGGAAGTGCATTGTAAGTAGCTTCCAAAACTCTAGAATTGACATCTCACTGCCTGGAAAGTCACTCAAAGTTCTTCTGTACCATTTGGGCATCCATCTTCAGCCTACAGGCCCATAGTGTCAGGCAGACTTTTCAATGAAGTAGGATATTTTAAAGACAGTTCTGCCTATATTGGCAGTTTGCCAGTCATTTTTTTTTTTTGTATCCTCCAGAATGTCTGGCAGACTCTTTGATGAAGCAGGAACCCCAAAGGATTGTCTCACCTTTAAAAAAGTTCAGCAGTCATTTCTCTCTGGGTCCTGCATGTCCAGTTCACCCAACATACCATCAAATAGTCCAGGCAAGAGCAGTTTCTTGCCCAAATGGCTAACAAACTCCATAAGGAGCCTCTTTGATGTCCATTGTCCTCTTGAATTAGATTGGTGCTACCAAGAACTGCTGTGTGTCACTGTCATGAAAAGTCCTAAGTTCTTAAACATTTTAAATGCCATATATTCTGTAGTCTTTGAAAGATTTGGAGAATACCCATCTAACTGAAATATATCTCTATATATCTAGAAAACGTAACATGACTATGGGTTTGACTTTTATAGATGACTGTCTATTAACCTATATTTTTAAATCATACATTACATTTTTAAATGAACTGGACAAACAATATCTTAATCAAGAGCAGAAATATACATATAACAAAAATTTACCTAAAATCTTTATGAATAAACCAAGATCCATACACATGCAAATCTCTTTAGCATATCTCCTTTTAAATGTAAAGAATCATTTATAAATGATATTTGGAATTTGGGCATAGTTCTCTAGACTACCTCTTGCTGATTATGGTCACTGTTAATTAGGTCTTTCATGGTGTATCCTGTGTGCTATGTTCATCTCAGTCAACAGTTGGGTGAAGTATTTTTGAGTGGTGTTCAAAGTGACCTTTCAGGGGGCTCTTGATCCATCAAAACATATTACTCTGGTAGCAATCAAAAGGTTTTTATCCTCTGTGGAAACAAATGAAGAACCTGTTTTTCAAAGCAACATATTAGACACAAATTCTGAAGTCAACATATGTTTATAATATACATGCTGGTTTGGAGCAGCAGCCTATACAATGAAATGTCTCTGTGTACTTACCTCCTTCACAGTCAGAAATTCAAAGAACACACAATAATATACATAATCCAGACTCTCTGTATATTTCATCTTTAAGTAGCTTATTTTTGCTTACTCCTTTTTATTTATGACTGTCTGTACTCTTTCTCTTTAAAGACCTTGCTTTTTTAAAAAAATGATTTATTTCTTTTTCTAACTCTTTATACTCTTTTTCTTTTGTCTCTCAAGCCTATGTAGATTTATCAAACACTGTGACCCATTTAGAGGTCTTTTTAAAATCTGGATTTGTCTTTATTGTGTATCTGTAATTATTTTAAAATGCTAAGCCCTTTTTATGAACTTGAGCTGTGCCATTGCTGGGGGAAATACAGCGGTGCCTCCTTGCCTTGCCCAGCCCAGCATGGCAGAGCTGCTCACATGCACAATGGCCTATCTCTAGGCACAAAGCTAGTCCATGTTGCCATCCAGGAAGCTGTAGCACATTGCTCACAAGCCCCACCCAAATCCTTGTTCTTCTGAAAGAGCCAGAGGTTGTGCTGGCAGCATGGCCTAGAAAGCTGCATTTCAAAACAATGTGGCTTCATTTCTGCTGCCTCTGAATGAAGAAAACCTCTCTTAAAGGAGCTGTGGCATGCTGACAGCAAACAGCAAGATACTGTGTTAAACTGAATTTTTGTGTCTAGAATTCCTTTCCAAACTCTCACAGGTTTTAAGTGGATTTTATTTAACCACTTTGTTGCCAATTTTTGGGGGAAGGCTGCTTGTTTCATTCAGGGCTGCTCATCAGCTCAGACCTGAAATAACTACACAGCAACTATATTATTTAAATAATTGTTTGCCCCATTAGCTCTAGCTTCTTATTGGCTAATTCTTACATCTTAATTTCACACATTTCCATTAATCTCTGCATCACCACAAGGGAATGGCCTACCAGCAAAGTTTCAGCACATCTGTCTTCGGCAGCAGATCTATGACTTCTTTCTGATTCTGCCTTATTCCTCCCATTATTCAGTTTAGTTTTCCCTGCCTATCTAAGTTCTGACCTGCTATAGGTCCAAAGCAGTTTCTTTATTCATCAATTATAATCACAACATACAGAGGGGAATTCACATATCAAACACTATGTTGGCTTACTCTGCTGCCACAAGCAACCTTTATTCTTCATTCTTATTCAGAAGACTAAAATGCATAAACATTGGTGCAAGAATAATTTTCTTCATATTCTGACTCAGCAGGAACACCAGTAACTTAAATTAATATCATGCAGCATCGGGGTTCCAATGAATAAATCAAGAGTTAGTATTCTATGTGATGATGCTCATGTGCTTGTTTTCAGAAATATTTGTGTTGACTGCATCAGGATTTACTATTAAAATGAACCCCGGAGTATAGTACTGAAACCACTGACTTGGTCAGTAACAACTTATGCTTTAGTTTTCTTTGTTTTTTTTTTCATCTTTGTCACATCTATTCTTTTGTTGCTTGAAAAAAAATAAACTTTATACATGTCTCACTCACACCCTCTTCAATCTGATCCTATGAGTTTTCTCCAATATTTCATACTGGTTTCACTTAATTTTATGTGGCCAATCATTTTTTTTAATTTCTTTCCTCTACTTGCCTTATTATTTAGTTCTCCCCAGTCTCTCTATGGACCACATTCTTAAGTTTATTAACATGTCTTATACAGGTACCTCATTATCATATTGATGAATTCTATTCTTTGAATGCTGCATACTCTTGTTCCTGCTCTGTAGTATGAGACACGTGGGCTGTGTTCCCGGCGCCTGGTTTGCTTATACCTGAAATAATTACATAGAAATTGTATTCATTAAATGACTGCCTTTCTCTCACAGCATTCTGTTCTGGTGTCAGAAGTCCACCCGGTGCCTGGTTAGCTTATAACCGAAATAATTAGACAGAAACTGTATTCATTTTAATACTGCCTGGCCCATTAGCTCTAGCCTCTTATTGGCCAACTCTCCCATATTTGTTTAACCCATTTCTAATAATCTGTGTGTCACCACAAGTCATGGCTTACTGGGAAAGATTCAGTGTGTCTGACCTGGGAGCTTAATGGAGGGCGGCTCTCCCTCACTCTTCCTTCTCTATCCCAGAATTCTGTTCTGTCTCCTACACCCACCTAACGGCTGCCCTATCAAAAGGCCAAGGCAGTCTCTTTATTCAACCAATGAAAGCAACACACAAATACAGAAGACCCTCCTATATCACTGCTCAGTTCATTCAAATATTTGGAAACTTTTCCTAATCTAGGAAACATTTTCTTTCCATAAGTCTCTTTATTGATATCTTAGAAAAAGCCCTCAATCAATAACTGAAATCATTTTCCATTTATATTTTATTGCCTCATGATCGCCTTGAAGGTTTTCAAAGGGTATTAATTAAAACCACATTTCCATTTTCATTCCGTGTTCATAACAATTTAGCTGAAAGCTGATGGAGTCAATAGTCATTCATCATTGATAGGTCTCATTTTTCACTCAAGACTGCAGGAACCAAGCAAAGTCTCAAGGCTATTAGCAGAGATATTGTAACTCATGCCATTCATATTCCCATTCTCCTAGATGTTAAAGAAACATTTCACTTTCCTTATGTCTCTGACAGAATCAGTTGAACTTAGTGTGATAACACTATAGGCTCTTCTATCTTTACAACTGAATAATTTTATATTAAGAATTTCTTACCAATAATGGACATCGTTTCTATGAAAATTGAAATTTTAAATAGAATTCTCTTCAGATCTCAATATCACATCTACTGTACCTTTCCTTCATGTATTCTGCTTGTGATGCTCCCTAAAACCAATTGACTTTTACTGCCTACATTAGATCTCATTGTCTACCTGAACATCAAATATTACCCCAGAAACTACCCTTAGTCCTAGCTGTAAAATTATTCCTGGTTATTAATTCTGATTAATTATTTTACAAAATAATTTGTTCATCTGCATTTGTCAAAATAAATGAAAAGGCATAAAGCTTTTTGTTCTAGCTTTCACTATGCACCATCTCCTCATTTATATTTGTTTTTATATGCAGGAAAGTGAACTCCAACCACTTCTTCAAAATTTCTGCCAGTGTTTCTAATGGCCTTCATGATTCCATGTCAGAAGGCCTGTTCTATACCCTCAGTTTGTTTGAGCTTTCATTTGCTTTTGAGTGCTTAGTATTGCATTTACTTCTGCAATCCCATTTACATTGTGTTCTTTCCTGCTTCAAAAGTACCCTTGATCCACATTCATTTATTGAAATTTTCTCCCTCAGATTTCTGTTATCCTTTCCCTCTTTGTCTACCATCTCTCTCTTTCTGTCTATCTACCTAACATCTATCTATTTATCTATCTATCTATCTATCTATCTATCTATCTATCTATCTATCTATCTATCATTATCTGTTTCTATCTTTCTTTCTTCATCCCTGTCTACCTCCATATCTCTTTCTGTCTCTCTATGTCTCTGTCTCTCTCTCTTCCTAAATGATTTATTCTCAGTTCTTGTACAGGCAGACCTACCACTGAGGATATATATATATATATAGATAGATAGATAGATATAGATATAGATCTTATTTGTTAGTTTTTTAGATATTAGTATATATTTCACCAAAAACTTACCTGAAACACCTAATAAACTTTTTAATATTTAAATTAATATTTCCGGTCATGAACTCACAATCTTACTTTCAAACCCAGTCCATCTAAGTTAATTAAAATCCTCATCTTTTACAGTTCTCATTTTAAATCTAAATTTCTACTTTTCTCATATATTAATTTACTTATAGTATTTTGAGGAAAACTTCAAGTCCTACTGGGTATGCTAATCTAGATTAGTTCATGATTGGACTGCTCCTTGTTTCCTTTACTGAGATCAGATTCTCAAGTACATTGCTGCACCCCTATGCTAGCTAGTCTCTCTATCCCCTCTTTCTTCTTGTGTTATTAATCAGTGTGATTTTTATATCTAGAAACAATATTACTTGATATCTCTTCAAACCTGTTAATCTATGTCAATGAAACTCAACGTTGAAGCTCTGCTAGCAGTTTACAAAGCTTTTTTAGAGTACTCCACTCATCACTCCCCCACCTCCTATTCATTCAAGAACATACTTTCTTTTTTTCTGAAATTCAAAAGCTTTTATATTAATACATGTTTCTTTAGCCATTATTTTTGAGAGGGATGAGTTTCTAGTGTGCTGGCCTTTTAGTGTATCAGTGCATATGTTTCCCCATGTCTGTGCTTCCCTTTGGGTGTGCCTATATATGTGTGTGTATGTGTGTATGTATTGTTTTGGTTGTATATGTAATTTCACATGGTGGCTAAGAGCTGTTGTGAAGATGCCGATATCCTATGGCTGAAGTGACACACTTCGGTAGCAGGACATAGAGGTATCAAACTGAACGAGGGACAGAAGAGTTAGTGTCAGAAAATATTATATTTTCTGCTGGGGTAGAATAATCATCAAAAAATCTTCACTGTGGATCCTGTAGGCTACAGGAGATATTGGCCACTGATACCTTAGCGACAAGTCAGTAATGAGCCTACTGAACTGGTCTTTGTTAAAATATGAAGCTTGTAGACCTGGTCAAAGCTTGGATGGGGAGGTCATAAACCTGCTTTTACTTTGTTAAATGGACATGACATTGTTAGAGAGGCAATAGAGACACATGGAGGGGAAACTCTGCCTCATTTTAGTGTCTCAAGCCTCACTTAAGGGCTAGTCATGAAGATTAGATATCACTGGGATACTGTTTCATCTTAAGATAAGAAGATATAAGAAACAATTAATACATTAATGAGATAATATTCCCTTCCTTCTGAAAATACTTACCCCAACTCAGTCTTTTACAGAGGGTGGTCTTGCTGCAGTATATGTTTGCCTGGTATATTGACTTATTCAGAAAAAAATGAAATTTTTCCCTGTCTTATCTCATTTACCTAAGCAAGCTTTCTCCAGTGTTTTGGCCTTTTTTTTTTTTAATTCTCTACCCCACACCCAACTTTCTTTGTGGCTGCTTCTTAATTGTGGGACTAACTTCTGTGCCAGCCTAACTCAAAAGACATGACATTTTCTTCTCTCCATTCTACTCCTGTGGGTAGCTCCCAAGATTTACACCCTCTTGCCTTGCTAGTTTGCTTTCAAACTAAAATGGATATGTGACACTCTTCCTTCTGATTCCATTCTTTAATTATTGTATTTAGAAAAATAAGAAACCAAAGAAGGGACTGGATTTTATCATATGGTATGGTGACCCAGATGAGACTCCCTAAAATTTCTAATAACAGTATGTCTATTAAATTGATATCTAAAATTTATGTTTATGTCAACAGACCAGTACTGCTTTCAGCTTTAGTTGGAAGTCCTTTTTTGTTTTATTGGGCAGTGGCATCTGCAAAGATTCATAACTATTCAAAAAGATGTGAATAAAGACTGATGAAAGCTCAGTAAAAATTGGGACCTTTGTGTCTCACTTTCCACATGTCAAGGGAAATGGGATGAAAAAAAAAAACAGTAAGAGGCAGCAGAAGGAAAATAAAGTGTCATACTTTTCTACTCTTACTTTTATAGCAGTTGTGATTACAGACACAGGAATTGTGCAAGACTGTGATTTTCAGTAGCTCATCATGTTTCAGAGAAAGACCTACTGGTTCCCTGAGTTTAATGACATTTAAGGCTGAAAATGAGAGAGAAGGTAGTAGGAGAGAAAAATAACAAGGAGGGAGTTTCTGAGAGCCCCGGTTACTACTTGAGTTTCCATAGTCAATGGTCATCACACACTGACAAAGCAATTTTATTCAGTGTCATGGCCACTCATAATTGGTCCACACTAATGTAAGTGATCCTTCACGTGGAGTCCAGTAAGTAGCCATAATAGTATTCACTGAATTATTAAATAATAAATAAATATAGAAGGACAATGTATGAAGATGGAAGTCATTTGGAATGGGAAGACGAGAGAGGGTATTAGTAGATGGGTAAAAATTTATTGTAAACTTCTAGAGGTGCTGAAAATGTTAATTAACCTTATATATTACATATATAAAGAACATGGTATTTCTTTTGACATATGCAATTTATTAAATTATGCAATCTTATATCTATATGAAATGTGTGCATATATATATCATGTAAAAAATATAAACCTGTTTTTGTATATGATATTATGAGAAAAATAATATGTATATGTGTATAAATGTGTGTAAGACAAAAGTCAGTTGAATATTTGTCATCTCTTGTGAGCATAGTTTACCTTTAAATAAACATACCTATCTAGTAGAATATTGTTCACGAGATACAGACACAATCACATTAAGTATTAAAGATTCATCTGAATAGCTGGATAAATCTGAAGATAATTATCTTTCTTTCCAAACAAAACACATAGTGATCATTTACACTGGACAGCTCATTGGAAAGTTAAACCTAACTACTTACTTTTTTGTGGGTAAATGTAGACGGCACGAGATCCTTGTGCTCACAGATAAGCACTAGTGAAACCAGGAAAGTTAAACATACAGAATTGTATCTTTAAAAAAAAAAACATATATAACTTGTTTTTTGACCAGAATGCTGGAGAAGATCTTTATAATCTGTTGATTGTTGAGATATTTATAAGGGTAGGCCATTCCTGACTCCCTGAGCGTCTTACATTTATCTCAAACATCCATGGATTTCAGACCTTTACCTTGAACATTGTTTTTCAGTCAACTTAGAAACCATTCTTATGGAAAATTTTATATGTATTTTACAAATGGTGATGGAAGTGCCTTGTTACCTTTGCATAATCTGAATGACCAAGACCATGACATATCCTTCCCAGATCCTTAAGATGTTATATGAAGTCAATCTATAGAATCCAACTTTATGAAAGAGGTCGCATGTGCTTTGCAAGGAGTTACAATGTAGTCATGCCTTAATCTTTATTGTGTACATGGGATTGCATTAATTGCCATCAGGAAACTATTTTCGAAACTGCCCAGTGTCAAACTAATGAGGTTTGAAATGACGAACACCATTTACTGAGTCATGCTGTACTGGACTTCTTTCTTGCCTCATCCTGAACAACACTCTGCTGGGTGTGGTGGTCACAAAGAACTGCACATGCAAAGAAACTTGAAATTAACTAACAAAACATTTCCTGTAATATTACTAATCATATGAACAATAAATTTTTTCTGGGTATGCTTCGTGTGAAAATGGAAAAAGGTAACTTTAGATGTGTAAAAATTTCCCTAATTGAAATTAGCAAATACATTTGCTTCACAAGTCTGGCAAATATTATTTTATATTATTATTTTTAATATCTTTCCTTATTGATACTTATAACACTTTGTCTTTTATAATATTACTTTTCAGTGAGTAATAAAGTTATAAGATCTTTTATTTATTATGATCATTTCCACTGTAATTTGAATTGTCACATATCAGCAGTGGAAGAAGGAAAGAGTAAATATTAAAAACTACAAACTCTTAGCACCTAAAATAGAGCACAATTAATTTTAATAAGTTCTGACACAACAATAGGCTGAAAGACCAGCCACGGGGTTAGCGCTTTGGGATGGAAATGTCATCACTAAACATGATTCTCGTTTACCCTTTTAATCCCAGTGTCACGCTCTTGCTCTGGCAACACCAGCTCCTCAGATTGCTTCAACATTTTGTGCCGAGCTACCTTGCTAATTTAAAAGCCGTAGTGATTATGCTCTGTTATGATATTAATGGAAAGGTCAATGAATTCACAAAAATACTTTTTCCCATTTATCTGACACACCGAACCTTTTCTTCTTTTACAATTTTCAACACAAAACTGATCATCTGGGTCATTTTGCATAATAGATGAATATAAGTTGTCACCTTTTGTGATAATATCACTTTTCCCTGTCATGCCCTCCAAGTAGAGTGAGGATGCCTGGGCTGCTTGGTATGGTTCACGTTCTCGGTTTAAATAACAAGAGCTGTAATAGAGAAGGAAAAAAGGAAGAAAGTCATCCTAATAAGACAAGCTACAACACAGCGGATGAAAAGGTTAAAAATTACCTTCAAAATCTCACATTAAGTGCTGAAGTAGTGACTGTTAATGCTCTTCCATATTTCTCTTAAAACTTGTTTTACATTGAAATTGTTTCCATGTGATGTCCAAAGGATGGCAGGCAGTGAAACTTTAGGAAGTTTGAGATAAAGGAGTAAGGGATAAAAGTCATATGAGTTAAAATGAGTAATAATGATATGTGATTCTATTTCTGGCATACATCTTATTCTCTAAGACACAATAATGCTTGTACTTTTCCAGACAACACATCCAGATTATAAGATAGTTTTCAAGATATTTTTAATTATGTGACAGAAAAAGTATGTGTCATTATAAGTCAGGCCAAACATTCTCAGAGAGAGTACATAAAACAAGTAGAACTCCTCCCGTTTCCTTAATATGACAATAAATGAAAGAAAGATATTGGTATAAACATCTTATGATTTGAGGATCAATATTAATTACTACTCAGAGTACATTGGTAAAAGCAATTAGGAGACTTTGATTACAAGCTTCAGATTTCACTTTGCAAAGACCCAAGAGTTAATTAGCTTTTATTCTGGCAAAGTTCAAAAACATCTGAGAATGAGTCCTGGCATATCACTCTGATAAGGTGCAAGACCCATAAATGCATTTTCATCATTTAATCAGAAAATAAGGGTATGCTATAACTTACGAAATTCAAATTAGGGAACTTTACTTCTCTGGCTATATACAATCATCAGGTTTTATTGACTGAATTCATACTGCTCTGAAACAACACAAGCAGGGCTGTGGTGCCCTCAAATGCCCAAAAGTATCAAATGAAAATCTCCCTTTCCTATACAAGTAAGAGTAATAAATTCACAGTAAATAGCACATGCATGTTCACAAACACAGTAAATACATCACTGTGTATATATATATTATACACACATAAACCCACATCACATATACCCCTCACACATAGACTTACTGCATACTATGTTTTATGCCTTATATTAAACATATATTTACTATACACACACTACATATAACATATGAATAAATAGACTCCACATCACACAAATCACACACACAAACCCCATTACCGACATGTATACACATACCTGGAAATCTGGAGAAAGCCTATTGTAACAAGGAGTTGGAAAATTTCTAAGAGGGGCGTTGAAAAGAACTACATTTAAAATGATATGAACAAAATTCATATGATGCTGTAGAAAATTAGAAAAATCACTGGAAAAAAATATATTCATTTTGTAACATATCTTATTATCTTGTTAGAAATTTCCAAGAAATAACCATTATCATTGAAATTAACTTTAATAAATATATTTCCCCTTAAAGCTTTTGACATAAATTAGAAAGTTAAGGTACAAATTGCCTAGAAGTATTTGTAATACTTTAAACAAATATAAAAATAAATAAATACATAAAGGAATTAAAGGAGTTGACAGAATTATATCTATAATGCAGAGTGAGATACTGCATAATATAAACCTGGAAAAGGACAGAAGTGTGTATCAGAGAAGAAATTACATAAGCACATACAGAGGTATGTTCACTGCATAATTTATTCTAATCATTTTCTAAATAACTTGCGTGACTTTATGTGTATACACTATGTATTATATGACCATTTAATCCTTTCCTAAGTAAGATTAGAGACGCTTTGGGCATGCTCTACAGGAAAAGGTTATAAAATTAAAACTCAGTTTTCATGAATAGCATCTTTATTAACAAATTTTATTTAGAATGCCAGTATTAGTCAATATTATAGGAAATAGAACTTGACTTGGTTCATGTTTGCAACACTTTCGAGAAATATTGTGAAAATATGGGACTTTATTATATTCATGTAAATTATTGAGTGTAACACAACGAAAGAATATGCTTTTAAGGAATGTAAACATACTGTGAGATACTGATGGACTTCAGCGCACGATGTCGTATGAAGATTAGCTTTCTGTGAGAAGCAAGGCAAGGGAATAGAAAGATAATCTGAGCTGATATTAAAAGGAAATTTGTTTTGCCTTTATTTCAGTATATCTGTTGATTTTGCTATCACTAATAGGGTGAAATAATAATGTTAAGATGTTTTTGTATTTACTTAAAATGATGTAGAAAATTTTTTTCTATCATGATCTTGACTAAATCTTGTAAGACAGCACATGCACACACACACACACAAACAGAGATAGAGGGAGAGAGAGAAAGAGGGGGGAGGGAGAGAGAGAGAGAGAGAGTAATTACGCTTATTTCTCACAATGTGCATCAAGTTAGCAAAACAGTTTTTCTTTCTCACCACCAAAGCTCCAGAGCAGAAGAAATATTATTAACTCATATACCACTTATACCATACCCGAAATGCTATATAAACAACCTGTCCTGATTTTATATCATCAGATCATATGATGCTACATAAAAGCATTAGATACATCTTGTTACCAGAATGTACTGGAGTTCATATTTACCCACTCAATCATCTGGCTGGTCTACCATACATTCTACAGTTACTACTGGGAATTACAAACAGGAGAAACTAACTTGATCTAACGTTATAAAAGACATTGACAATATATCGAAGTGTGTGCTTATTAATGGAATGTAAAATTCAAAATAGATTAAGTGATTATGATAATATGTAAAATTTTTGTACCAGGATACACAGGCATATTTAATCTACTCATTTAAAAATAACCACTAAAATCATTTTTGGGAGTGCTGAATATTAAGTACAATTTTGTATATGCTTGAACCACACATTGATAAAGTATTATCTGTAAGTTGAAAGGTATCTTCTTTGTAAATTCTAAAATACAGATTCAACACAAGTCCTTCAGGTATCGAGTTATAAATGAATTAAACAAATGCAAGAGGAACTCCTAAGACATTGTGTTCATCATCTGACCAATTTCACTTCATTTCTAAGCAAATGCCTTAATTAGAATCACATGGAATTATTATAATACAAAAATACTCTGATCAATAAATGTTAATCATAGCTGGAAATATTTGTGTGATTTTTAGCATAACTTCTGACACAGGGTGAATCATAAACTGATCAAATATGGAAGCAGAGAGGACTTTTCAGAATACACTTGATACCTTTCGGGTTGAAGGCTATTCCAATAGAAGAAGTGCAGAACAAAATCATAATTGTTCTATAGAGAGTAAAACTTTCAAAGTCACCCAGATATTATGATGTCTTCCAGAATTTATGAAAATACTAAATTTTATAACAAATATGCCACCTACTCTTTTATATTACATCTTCCACACCTTTAAACACAAAAATCAGCTTGAGTTACAATCTACTACTTATGCAAAAATTTATAGCAAATAAACATAGAATATTAGTACTGGCAGTTTGTCTAATGAGATACTGCTTCAAATGTGCAAGCTTGGCAAATGACAAACAGAGTGTCACTGGAAATTAAAAGTAGCAGCATTTCATGAAGAGCTACAGTGACCAGAGACTGAAAATGCCTTACTCAATTCAAATTCCTAATGCTTTTCCCAGTTGACAAGATGATATAGGAATATAGACCCCTCAAAGGCATAGATTATGTTGTAAAATCTTACATGTTTTTCAGAAGTAAAATTTAGGGGGAAGGCAAAGTGGAATACTGTTGATGTGATTTTGTCTCCCCTATTGAAACTGACTTGATTTCTTTAAACGAAAGGCCAATTCATCCTCTGGATTTTGCTTTCCTGAGTCTACATGAGCAACTGAAAAAAAAAAAAAGTGGTAGATGGCTTGACTTGGAATCTGTGGTAAAGGTGTCTATGTCTTCTCTGTAATGTAGATTAGCACACATTACTGCAGATCGGGCTTCATATCCTTCAGGTGTAAACTTACATTCAACAGGTTATTTTCTGCACTTTATTGGGTGAAGTTTGAAAAAGTCTCTGTTAACAATAACACACTGAAATCATCTGATGAAAAAATTGCATTGTGAAAAGAGAGCAACTATCAATATCTGAGTAGTTTAAAAAGATGAAAGCAAAGAATGTTGCTGTCCCAGAAACATTCTGCCTTTGGTCTAACTTGTCACCACATTCCATTTCGATAGCTGTCTAGTGACAGCAAATTAAGAAGTTAGTTGCTAAGTAGGTGGCTGTGACAAAAGATGACAACTGAGGTGATCTTATAAGAAGAAATTTTAAGATATTCTCTGACTAAATGATTTGAAACTGTTTTATTCATACAAGGCAGTAATTCAATTATAAATAGTTTCTTAAACTGAGTGATAGGAAAATGTGAATGTACGGATTGAGATAATAGATAGGAATCAAAGAAAAGTTTAATTTGAAAAGAGCTGTACAAAAGTAGAGTTTAGAAATCTTAAACTACAGATATTTTTCAATCATAAAGGCGTTCAAAACTCTGATTGCCAAGAATGAGAATAGATGTTAATGTCAAAATTGAATATCATATTATTTCACTTAGCTGAGTGCTCATTTCGCTACATGCGAATATCTTTCTTCTTGTGTCATGACTATAGAAATCTTCTTCCATGTGAAAGCTTTCAGTAACACTTGAGTTGCCTTATAACATTTTGTATTTTTGGCAGAATTTAATTTCTTCAGGAAATGTGTCTTCCTTCCAACATAACAATATTTCTGCTGAGTCAACCATTGAGCAATTGTTCCAGCAGATTTGGGGACTTTGCAGACCTTAAAATGATAATTGCAACTGGAGACACATAAATTCTGCTTGTTCAAGGTTTTACAACATCTCCTTGCCTATTGTAGTTTAAATATTTTAAATCAGACTGTTTGCTTTCTCTTTTCAATTTCTTATATGATTATCTGTTAATTTGAATATTTGCCTGCGAATTTTCAATATTTTTAAAATAAGAAAACATAATATTTATAGAATCTTAAGCAATATGGAAGAATATTACATTGAAAATAGTTATGTTTCTAACTGTACATTGTTCTCCCACTATCATGAGTTTTCTATGAAGAATTCAGATATTTGAGCTTGGTATTAATTATTTTACAAATGTTAACCAATATTTTCCTACCTTTCTCTCCTTATTATTTGTAAACTAAATAATATAAAATATTAAGATGAATTTAAGTATTGTTTTAATTTTTATTTCTCATAAAAACATTAGCAAATTTTTATTCATAATCATTTGTCTTTAATGTGTATGAAAGTAAGAAATACAGGAATTGAAGAAATTGCTTAGTGGTTATGAGCATTTATGACTTGTTTGAGAGCATCACCTCAAGTCATATTCCTGTAACTCCAGCTCAAAGGATCAGTATCCTCATGCATGTTAACAGATATTTGTATACACACCCAAATATACAAACGCACACAAACACACTGAGACATACTCACATGAATAATATACCAAGACTTTTTAAAGACATTAAGATAAGAAATTTGTACATTTTTACTTTTGCAGTATATAAGGTCATACAAAAGTATTGAATAATTTGAAATTTAGTGTTTCTGATTTTAAAGAAACTTGGAAGTTAGCAATAATGCTTAGTTGATAAGAATGTGTCCTTTAGTCCTGGATTTGATCCCAGCACTTTATAAACCAAGTTTGATGGTGCATGTGTGTAATTAATTTCAAAACTATAAAGTTGGAGGCAGTAAGTCAAAAGTTCAAGGTCATTTATAGCTTCATAGAACAGTGGAGGTTTGCCAGGGATAATGGACACCCTATCTCAACTTATTTATAAGAGCAATCAATGTACAAAACATTGGGTAAGTATCTCCTTTATTTAAACCTCACTCTTACAGGCTCTTTCATAGTGCTTTATATTGGGTTCTGAAGATCTTTCTACAGTATCTAGATGATGGATACATAGATAGATAGATAGATAGATAGATAGATAGATAGATAGATAGATAGATAGATAGATAGATAGAGTACACATAAAATGTCAGTCTAATAACAACTAACAAAGTCCTCAACATTTTTCTGTTGTTGTCCCTCAACATAAAAGTATTAAATTATGTTATCTGTATTTGACCATATTAGAACTTTTGATTTAAAATTACTATTTGAGTTACTGATAGTTTCATGAAAATTGTTAGTTCAATTGGTTGCAATTGAACTAAAATCCCAACAGTTTATGAAATCGCTCTAAGTATACGTCTGACTTTTTGCACTACTGTTTCTGAGGTAGCATTCTCAGCAGTGATGATGGTAAATTCTGGGCAACTGTGAAAAATGTTGATTGTAAATTCCAGGCAACTGTGAAAAATGTTGAGATACAATATCCCTTAAAATCAAATACTCAGGAAAGAATTAGCCTTTTATATAATAGAAAAGCATATTGCCTCATTTACAAGCACATTTGCCTGTACTGGGTAAATCTATACTATAATTCTGTGTATAGTAAATTGTTTTAAAATACATTCCTTCATTATATTAGTAAATTTTGATTTGTACGAGCATTTTATATTCTTACATACCTAGTTTAGTATAAGAATTTACTAAAAGCAGAGTAGTTGGGAACAGAAGAATATTAAAACCTCACCTACAAACTGCAAAATATAACACTGTTGGTATTAGACTCGGGTCCACTTGTTCCTCTTCAAGTATTGCTATTGTTTTCAATTTTGCTTTCCTAAAATTTAATAACTGCTCTCGGATTCTGACTATGTAGTATTTTTTAACCTTTTTCTTTATTCTCTTTCACATCATGTATCTTGATCCCATTCATTTCCATATTCCTTTGTGTCCTCCCTCTGCCCTTGCAACCTCCCCTCAAAATAAAGTAAAATAAAATTCAAAAGAAAAATCAGTGTTGTCGTGAAAGCTGTAGTGTGACAAAGAGAGTCATATTTAAACTTTTTATCCATATAGCTTCACTTGTAAGTGTTCATTCATTGTAAAGGGTCATTGATCATGTTCAAGGCCTTCAGTTTCTGCTGTGCTATTGATGCTGGGCCCTCACTGAGACTCTGCTCCTGGATATCCTGTTCTTGACTCTGTATCATGGAGATCCTGTAGCTTTGGGTCTGCAGGTCCAGCCACTTCACGTGCTGCACAGATAATAGATGGAGTGAATGTTGGAATGGACCAATTTAGAACCCTGATTCTCGGCCTGGGTTATTGCAGGGTTGGTCAGCCCACCAGTTTTTCCTTGTCCTCAACCACCAGAGTGAGCTCCTCAGCATCGTCCTGGCTGGTTCACCATAACAGATATGCATAAGGGGCAGGGCCATTACTCCTGCAAACCCTATGGGCCAGTTCTCCCACACCTACACCTTCAGGGCCAGCTCTAGTGTGTAATTTCTTTTCCCCAGTACCTATGATTAAATTGCTTGGATTTGTTGCAAGTACATTATTAATTGTCAAATACCTAGCTAAATTATATAAGGCATTTACTTTTTTGGAGTTAAAAATTAAAGTATTTATAGATTATTTGATCTTTAGTAACTTCACAATGCTTCAAATGTACCTAATGACTTTCCATCACTATAAATAATGTCAATATGCAGTAGTTACATTGATCAAAAACAAAATCTTGACCACAAATTCTAGAAATGTCAAATGGCAAGTGTCATGAAGTTTTGATGATGAATGGAATAATTTCTCCATGACTACAAATTGAAATGAAAGCTGACAGAATAGAAAAGTATTAGGCTTTAAATGTGTTCGCAAGATACATTTACAGATAATAAAGTTGAAATTAAAATAATTAAAGTGGTGCCTGTTAAATCACTCAGATCGTGAATACCAAAGTATTACAGTGTTGGCCTTAATGTTAGGTGGAAAGACAGTCACTCATGTTAACAGAACACAGGTTAAGGGTCAGGTGTTCTGCTCAGTAAATGTAGTATAAAATAATGAAACAATGCATCGCACTTTAGATGATGCTCTGTAGGAAAAAAAATCACTTGATTTGACAGTCTTAGGAGGACACAGTAGCAGAATGAGTATTTGGAAGGTTAAAATAATGAATACTTCAGTAGTCCACAAGCCCCCGCCCCATTGTATTAATGTAGTTTGATCCTTTGCTGATTTGTTCTGCTGCTTCAGTGGTACCTATTGAAAGATAACACAAGAATAAGTTGCATCACTGGAGACAATTAAGATAAATCATGTGAAACTATGTTCTATGTCCCTCATTGTTCCAAATTCTATATTTTTCCATTCTACCAGCTTATGGAAGTCTCCATATTTTCTATTGTGTATTTGAATATGTAGTTACTCAATGCTTAATTTTAAATCCCGATAACCTGAAATTTCTGTGAATTTTAATTTACTGCATATAATGTAACATATATAGTTTCCATCATGAATATACATTATTAGGAAACTATGTAGCATCAGATAAAAGTTTAAAAAAATCAAGCAGAGTTGATTGTTATTAGTTAATTATCCAAAAAAAACCTGCCAAAACTTTACTTTTAGTATGTCTCCATTTACAATTGGAATGTTTTAATATAAATCTTAAGCAGTTGACATTCCTGACTTATTCAGGTTGTAAGATCAAATTAGCAATAAACATATCAATGTTAGTAATAATGATACAAAATAAGAAAAATATAAAAGAATCAAGCATGTGTTGTGTACCTCATTTTGCCTATCTGTAAGTAAATGAACTTGGGACCAAGATTATTGTTTCTGTATTCCAATGGTCTCACTAATAGAAAAATGAAAGGGCTTAAATAAATACATACAAACAAAATCTTGTTTTTTATTTAAACAACTTATTTCATTATTTTGTTGCAAAATAGTAATCACTCTTCTTTTCCACTATGCTGATTAATCACTGGCACTTAAGTCCCTAAGAATGTAACTGCAATTTCTTTAAATTTAACATGCATGACTCCAAAGGGAGGGGCAGCAGTTCTACACTTCTTGTTACTTGCAACAGAACTATAAATAAGCAACCATTTGGTGTGTGTAACTACAAGTTGGATTTAACTTTCTTGACATGACTATGTTGCCACTAAGCCAGCACTAGGATGTACTGGGTTCCAGAGCTCAAAATGTTCGCATAGGGTGCCCATCTGTTGCTTAATTTTAATGATGCCTAAATATTAAAATAGACAATAATAAATACCTATACTGAAAGTGATTGCAAGTGTTAACTGTCTACTTTTTCTAAAGTAACTTTCAAAGCATAATATGGACTATAACCAAAAAAAATGCATATTGGTATTAATATGTCCTCAGTCACTCATTGTCATTAACACCTTTTATCAAAGTAAATCAAAATATTAAAATAGTAATTTATATCCATTTTCAAACCTGAAATAAAGTAACAATTTGAAGTTCAAGATTTATGTTTTAAAAATTGGGGTAAAAAATAATGTTCCATCTGCTAGCCCAGAGTTCATACATTAATGAAGTTTAGACAACTTCACAGAGAACTGTAGCAGATACACACATATGAAACTGAACGGTGCGAGATGTAAGGTCAACTAGTTGGAAAGAAATGAATAACTGGTACAAATTCACTCACACAGAATTAAATTTCTGATAATTCATAAATTTCATCACAAACAGATTCATTGAGCATGGACTGAAGCCAATGCAAGTTAGCTGGACAACATTTATGTAGAATTTCAAACTAACTCATCTGGTCACACAGCTTTCTTGCTATGAATATATTCATGGATTCTCTTGAATTTTGTAATACATTTAAAGAAAGAAATCATGGTAGATGTTAATCCAATGGTGTGATAGCTGAAATGAGAAATGCTCCTAGTAGGCTCTTATTTTAGAAGACTCGTTGCAGAGATTGGTGGAACTATTTGAGTAGGTTAGGTAATATAGCCTTGTGGAGGAAGTTTGTTGCTGGGGAAAGGCTTGAGACTCTAAAGACCAACTTCCTCCGATTTTGCTCTCTGATTCATGCTTATTTGTCCTTTATGTGTGAGCTCCCAAGCACCTGCTCTTCTTTCTTGCCTGCTGTTTGTTCCTGTGCCTCCCAGTTATGGTGGATTCTAATTCCTCTGGAACTATAAAGAACAATGAACTTATTCATTAGAAGTTGCTTTTGGTCATGGTGTTTTATCACAACAACAGAACAGTAAATAATACAAATGCTATCAAAACTAGTTTACATGTGAATCAATAGATTAACTAAAGGAAAAGAAATTTCATAATTGCTAAAATATAAAATGAAACATTATTGAATTATACTTTGTCTATGAGAAACAACATTTAAAACAGAATTTGTGCTGTAGAAACAAAATTATCTGACAATTTCTAAATAGCTTCATATTAGAACATTGGAAGTAAAACTATAGATATTATTAATTTTAGACAATACAGATTCAGAATCAGTTATCCATACAAGCATAGAAAGAAAATATGGGGAATCTAAAATTCCCAGGATGGTTGCACCCCAAACGTCTATACATCTTACTTGAGAGTTCAAACAGAAGAGACTGAAACTGAAAAAAAAAAGAATTTTTTGTTAGTATTTACAAATTAGGGATGAAAACAATGAAAGGATGTGAATCATCCTCCCACATCTGTGGAGGCCCAAAAATGTAAGTCCATTGACCAAAGGTCAGAGAGTTGGAACTTACCTCAGTTCCTTAAAGGTTATTGTGCTTCTACCTCAAACAAAGGTCCTATCTTGAAGTAGATCAGAGTTTTGCTCTCTTAAGGTTATTGTCAACAGGTGTGGCTAATAGCTATACCTTTTACTCTAGGAATAAAGAAGTAGATCTGTTCCTACCTGAAACAAAAGTCTAAGAATCCAACTACTTTCAAGTTCCCTTAAGAAGAAAACTTTGGATTCCACCCAGGGAGTTGTTTGCCTACAGAACGTTTTGGCCTAGGATGTGAGCGTGACTTGTTTTGTTCTAGCAACAGAATGTTAAACTATTGATGTAGCCCTTGACCCTCAACTGGTATGTTCATTTCCTTCTACCACGTTAAGGTAGTTTTTTGTTCTACCTTTTGGGGCCGGGGAATTTTAAGCAGTTGGAAATTAAATGTGGATGAATTTCAGTACTCATTGGAATTCCCTCCTGATACTATTCTATATGTTTCTCCATTTTATTATTTTCATTCACTTCTTCATATTCTTTACTATATTTCTAAATCCCCGAGCATCCACCATGGCAAGATGTACTTTTGTTGAGGCTGGTCCCTGACACACCTCTTCAATCAACTTTATGAAATAAACCACACAATTCCACAAGCAAAATATGTCTTAACAACTTACATGGACCATTCACCACAAATCTCCATTCTGTTAGAAAATTGTAAATAAATTCTAAATAAATCATCCCATAAAGCTTAAGAATGTGGTATAATCAAATTCCAAATTAATAACA
>PVIU01012121.1:0-61462 GCA_004026605.1 Ondatra zibethicus | reverse complement strand
AAGCATTTGTGCAACTATGTTCATAGCAGCATTGTTTGTAATAGGCAGAACCTGGAAACAACCTAGGTGCCCCTCAATGGAAGAATGGATCAAGAAAGTGTGGATTATATACTCATTAGAATACTACTCAGCGGTAAAAAACAAGGACATCTTGAAGTTTGCATGCAAATGGATGGAAATAGAAAACGCTATCCTGAGTATGCTGAAGTTTCTTTCTTCACTCACTGGGTGACACATGGCTCAGCTCTCTCAAGAATTTGGTTTATTATGAATAAAATTACTATGAATATTTGCACGTAAGTATGCATTCACAAACTTTAAATATTTTTCTTCCTTACTCACACCCTGCCTTGAGACTGAGTTTCAGTACCAGGCTGGCCTAAAACTCAAAACCATCTTGGTGGTAGATCTATCAGGGGCCACACCCTTGATGAAACTTCACTCTCCCTTCCCAGCATCCATCAATTGTCAGTAGCTCTGCAATCAGGGCTGAGTCTAATGAGGTGAGAAGGAATTACAGGATAGTCACCAAGCCTATCTTTATTAAATGTGTTGTATTTAAAAGTTTGGTTACTGGTAGACATATTTTACTTTAAAAAAATTGACACTCTCTTGTCCCAAGTAACTTATCAGTTTAAATTTTCAACATAAATACAATGGTGTCCAACTGTATCATACTCTATTTCACTTGGTACCTTTCTTTCAATGTTTTATACTAGGGGGGTTAATGGGTATCCCTGTGATCTTGACTCCCATCTCATTAGTGACAGAGGTGGTATATATCTTTCCAAATGAGATTTCCAATTTCTCGCTTGTTCAGTGAAGAGTCTGTTCAAATAGTTTGCCTGTTATAGAGTGATGCTTCCTCATTTATTGTTATTTAGTCAATTTTGGTGCTCTTTATTTGCATTAGTAATGTATCTTATCATGTTTTCTTTTCTTTTTCTTTGTTATGGCTAACTGTGTGGTTTGCAGCCATTTTCTGAACAGTGTCATCCAAAGAACAGAGCTTTAGTTTTGATGAAATTAATCAGTTTTGTTTTCCTTTTTAATGTTTCAACGTTTTTGTGTCCATTCCAAGAAACTGTTGCCTAATTGAAAGTCAAAATATTTTCTCTTGTGTTTTCTTCAAATTATTTTCTGGATTTAGTCTTATTTAGGTTTTTAGTACATCCTGAGTTAATTTTTATGCAGAGTATGAATTAGAGATGTAAATTAGCCTGTCCATTTGTCAATAGGGGCTCAGTTGTTTCATTAATGACTTAAGTTGGCACTTTCAAAATTAATTTTTAAAAATTGAAATATATTTACATCACTTTCCCCCATTTCCTTTCTCCCTCCAACTCCTTCCATTGTTTCCCCTTGTATGCTCTTAAGTTGTTGGTTTCTTTTTCTTTGATTACTACTGTCATGTATGTGTGCATGCTTGTGGGTATGTATTGATATAAACATCAATATATAAATAGAGCCTGCTGAGTGCATTTAGTGTGGCTTGTATATTTAGTTTCAGTACTAACCACTTTGCTTAAAAAGCTTTTCATGCTGATTTAATAAACTCATGTCTTCAACATTTTTTAATAATGTATAGAAATGCACACTGATTTTAGGAGAATGCTTTTATTGAACGGTGCATTAAAAGTTTAATGATAACTGGTCAAGTACATAACAAAATTTTGAAAATCAAGAAAATCAAAGGATTGTGTACACATAGGTCATATAAAAATGCATACTTGCAGAAGATACTATTTTGAACATATATGAATTATTTTATTTGTGTATAGGTGTAGGTGTCCATCTATGTGTGTGCTATCTATTCATATTAGTGTGGATGTGTGCACATGAATATAAAGGTAAATGTGCTTGCATTTGTAAACTTTGTGTATCCACCTTTCTCTGCTTACCTTCTGCCCTGGGGTTACACATGTACGCCAACATACCCCACTTTCATGTGGGTTCAGGGAATTCAAATTCATGTCCTCATGTTTGCAAGGCAGTCATTTTAGGGAAGGGCTACCTCATGGGTGATTTTAGTTTCCTATGTGCATGTGAATTTTCCTTTTCAAATAAGTGTAAATTAGAAGAAATTTTTTTTATATTTTATTCATATAAATGTTTGACTTAATGCTCCCTCAGAGTTTTGTCTCTAGTTAAATCATGGGGAGGTAGGGGTAATAATTACATTGATAACTAAAACTTACATACAGAATACTATGTGTAAAAGGGAAGGAATGTCAACTTAATAGCTTATCAGTATTAAAACCAGCATCAGGCTACATTTGACAAGTGATGTTAAACTGAATATTCTGAAGGAACAGACTCAGTGTTTTAAAGTTAACCCAAATGTTCTCAATGGAATACACACCTTTAAAAATTGTCAATGGATGATTTAGGCACATAATTCTATTCTGCGATCACATACACTTTCTATGTTGATATAGTTTCAGCTTCCCCTGTTCACACGTTCAACTTATGAGGAATGTTTTTTTTCATAGTGCATATAATTAATGTAAACTATTCATGAACAATAGTTTTATATATACATATAATTGGAAATGGTGGGTTTTTTGTAGATTCAACACTTCAGCCTCCTGATCACATCCCTTTTCCTGTCTTCTATGAGTGACAGCTTTGCTGGGGCAGAGCTCCCCTTTTCTGGCATTTCATTCATTGTTAGTGACGTAAGTCAGCTCTCTCTCTCTCTCTCTCTCTCTCTCTCTCTC
Source organism: Ondatra zibethicus (assembly GCA_004026605.1). Lineage (NCBI taxonomy): Eukaryota > Metazoa > Chordata > Mammalia > Rodentia > Cricetidae > Ondatra > Ondatra zibethicus. The sequence goes on along the minus strand of PVIU01012121.1, from coordinate 58,742 downwards.
TCTCTCTCTCTCTCTATCTGTGTGTGTGTGTGTTGTGTGTGTGTGTTCCTCCTTGACTAATGTACTATACACCACATTTTCTAGGAAGGATTAAAACATAGCAAACATTATAATTTATAACAACTGTAATAAGAGCTACAAAGCAAAGACAAGTAAAAATAATGTTCAAGCCCAATTCAAGTATTGCCTGAGGCTCCCACCATGGGGATCACTGATAAATAAAATTATATTTCTTTTGAGTATTTTTATTATTAAAAGATGGTGCTTCACTCATTAATCCTACAAAATAATCTTGGACAAAGTGTTTTAGATGTCTATCTTGTCCCTTACAAAAATGCCAGTTGCTGAAATACTGGGGACATTTGAAGAATGTTGCTATTCTTTTCATCTTAATAGTGTTTGTCATGTGAAGGAGAGAGCAGCCATACCAGAAACAGTGATAGATTAGGTTGGATCATTATTTCTAATCCCTAAGCAAAATACGCTAACCTCAGCAGAGGTAAAGGAAAAAGAGTGGAGCATGCAAAAGAAAATACGATGGTGTTTTATGTGGCATCATTAATAATTTAGAAAACTTGGACATTCTCTGTCTGTTGCTATTAGAATATTTAAATAAATTATAACATATCTGACAGTGGAATGTTGTAGAAACATTAAATGAAGCAGGGCAAAAAGAACACTTACTAATGTAAACATGTCATGAAGAATTTGCCTTAATTATATGTAAAGGAAGAATTAGGATCAAATTTTAAAATAATATGATTTTACTTACCTAGAGAGCTTACTTTTAAATGAATACATTATATTTACACAAACTTGCACATTTCTTCAGGTTCATTTATTACAATTCAACGTCTGTAAATGTCTTTTGCATAATCCTTCTCGCCATCAGGGGATTAATGGGGAGGACTCAATTGTAGGGCTATGTCACAGCAAACTGTATTTTGCGAAGACTTTAGCATTTTACTCAGCATATGGCCTGCTCTGACAGAGTGAACATCTGGTAAAGTGTTGATGGGAATAATGACAGAATTATGCACGTTCACATCTTAAAATACTCTGGCTTATGTAAGTATTTTTACAATGGTAGGCATAACTTTGAACTTTGAGATCAGCCACAATTTGAGTCAGTGCCCTGCCAGTTAAGAACTTTTCCCTAATAGGCGAAAGCTTTGTTGGTCAAATCATTTAAGCTTCAAATCTTTATCTATTAAATATACAAGATAAAAGTACCTTCACATGGGTTGTTGTGATTTAAATGAGGAAAAACAAGGAAGATCAAAGAAAAAGTATGTTTTATGCCTCTATAACAGTGTGTGTCCAAAAAGAACAAAAAGTAATTACACACACACACACACAAACACACACAAATATACACACACGAGGTGGGGATTACGTTCGAAAATCGTATGCACATGCAACAGTTAATGCACATTCAATTAATTCCTGGGTTCCAGCAGGGGAGGAGCTAAATGAGGCCATAGTTTATTAAATGAGAGCAACAATAGTAGTTTACAATATGGTAGTGCAGCAGATATTCACAAATATGAACCTCCATCAAGCTATGTTGTGGTATCACCTGATAAAGAAGTGCTGAATTTTATTTCTCTGATTTTTAATGGGTAAGTATCCCTCATTCATTGTAAAGCATTAAGATGAAAATGAATACTTTCGATACCAGTTGAAAAATGTGTTCAGACAACTTAGTATGATTTCACTTAAACTACTTCTCTATAATGCTATATAATTCCAAAAATTATTTGATTTATTTAAAGCTAATGAGAAATCCAGTGTCATTGGTTAGTATCAGTACACAAAAAAAATGAGAGAAAATCATTTCAGTACTGATGATAAAACTGTACCTGTTGACTTTGGCAGGTGTGACAAATATTCAGGTTTCTTTTCACACCTAGAAGCCCCTCTCTGTTTCTCAGTGACTGTGAGTCTAATTAGACAAACAGGCCAAAGGAACTGTTGCAGAGTTTTGTTTCCAACACTGAAAAATCCTGCGTATGCAGTCCTTCTGATGATATGCGGAATTCTAGCCTAGGGAACTCCATGATTTACTCTAGACCCAAATGAGTGAGTGTTCAATGTTTTTCATCTGTAAACTACAACAGAAGTATGGTTGTGAGAATTGAGCATCTATACAGTCATTTTTACCCATTCTTATCAGTGTTGCCTGGGGAAATCCATGCTGTCCACCTGTCCCATGCTGTCACAGCTGTCTGTCCCTGAATCCTCAAAACAGATGCATACAAACCATAAGTGGGCACCACGTCTCCCCTCATTAGTTTAATGGTAATAACCACACAAAAGGGAAATGACAAAAAAGGACCCACACAGTGGAAGGCAGATATAACTTAGCTTGAGTATCATTTTGCAGATGAGAACATTCAAGTCCACAAGCATCAAGTACACACCACTTCACACCCTGCAGTTATTAGGAGTAAATCCTAACTACTACCTTAAAATATTTATGCTAGTAATAAGAGCTCTGTGCTATTAACAGCACTGGCTTGTAGCCTCTGAGTATAAAACACTCAAAACCAGAAATAATTTGAAAAGGTTAGGGAAGGGCTAGCCTATGGCCAAGCTTGGCAGTTTTACTTCTACTCTGACTTGCACTGTGGGAAGAACAAATAGACACCATCATGCTCTCTGCTGACCTACATACACAAGTCATGGCAAATGCATACATGAGTACACACATGAATGCACACACAGGTAATGTACACAATTTTAATATGCGAAGGACATATGGTGATCATCTATGTGGCTTAGTGTTTCTTTCCCTTTTAGTACCTTCGTACCAAAACCTTTTACCAGTAATATCAGTTGTTAAAGGGCTGTGGATTTGCTGTATCATTGTATTGGTATGAAGGATGTTACCTGGAAAATGAGCATGGAGTTAAAACCATTTAGACCATTGAAACTGAGCACCATCCACTGATACTTCTAAATACGAAGTTTAAATGTAAAATTACAACTACTTAAATCATAGAACTAAAATTAATTATATAAAAAGTTTCTCCCAAATCTGTGTTGCAGTGGGTCCTGTGTTAGGAGATGCTGGGAATGTTGGGGGCATTTAGTGAAATACATTTTTGCTATGTGGTAGTGGAGTGTTTCATTATTTTAACAATACTTAACATTTTAACAATGCCTTTGCTGAATATCAATGAACATATGAAGATGACCACCATGTCTACAGACTCTGATCAGTGGACTCATAGTTTCTTGAAACTGGTAAAATTAATGTCAGTTACAAAGGATGTCCTATCTTAAAAAATGATTTTTCTCATTCTCTTTGCGAGATGAATAAAATGCTTTACATACAAAATTATGTAATACTTGTTAAATTGGCTTTTATAATACCTGTCTGATATCAATCACTGCAAGCCAATGCTGAGAAACAATTATTATTCAAAGAGGAGCATTGTTAGCTCAATTGGCACTTACAAAAACATTGGTATTGCTTATTAGAAAGCAATGAATAATGGTTTCTAGGGAATAAATGGATACAAAAAAGGCACTGTAATACTTTGAAGGTTTTAGGATGAGTCAAGTTGAAATCATTTTCATGCTGAATTTACAGTGAAATTATTTTCCAGGATATCAGTTATTAGTGATAAAATATATTTAAAGATATCAAAGGAAGAGATAATGTAAGACAATCATTTGAAATTACTCACAGCCCAGTCAGCTCCAGGCCATAGGAAAACACCTCATTATGGTAACCTCAAGAAATCCCGATGCAAAGTTTGTCAGAGACCCATAGAAACTCCCTCCCCAGGAGGTTCCACAGAGACCATATTAGCATGTGATGTCCTCATTCTTTCCAATATACTTACAGTGTGGACACTGTTCCCCTGAGGAATAAAATATGCTGTAGGGACTCTACCGCCAACTCTACATACACCATTGTGGATGTTCTGTGTCCCCAGCCTCCAGCATTCCCCTTTCAGATGCCTGGTCAATAAATGCTTTAAGTTAAGTGTTGCTTTGAAACACTATTTTGCAAAAGAGAGGGAGAGAAAAAAAATATCATAAACCAGGTATGGAAATTTACAGCTGTAATCCCACTACTTAGAAGGTGTGGGCCAGAGGCTTGCCCAAGTGCACAGCTAAAATGGGCTCCAACACAAGACCTTGTTTGAAAAAAAAAAATAATGCAAATGAAAAAGCTCCATTTTCTGTTTTACAATATAACTTTGTAAATGTAGAGTGTTTAAAATCTAGCATTCTTATTTCAACTTGAACTTTCAAATTTAGGTATTTTAACCCTATCATGCTTTTAGCTGAATATTTACATGGCTTATTTTTTATTTGCTTTAATTTTTTGAGATATAAAATAATTACATGATTTTCCCTCCCTTTCCTCCCTCCCATATACCCCTCTTTGTTCTCTTTCAAACCTGTAGCTTTTTAAAAATAGTTGTTACATTTATATATGTATATGAGATAGATATATATTCCTAACTGTAAACTGATCAGTCTACATAATGCTACTTTGCATGTGCATTTTCAGGTCTGAACTTATATTTAAACATTATATTGAATTATATAAAACAAAATTTAAAAACCCTCTTATTTAAAAAAAAAAGCCCTCTTATTCCAAATGTTTTAATACTGTTTTTGGTCTGTTTGTTCATTAATGGTTCTGATATGCTAATATTTACATCAAACTATTAACTCCTAACTCCTTTATCTTTACCATGCCATTGTGGCTATCGTATTCAGGATCTTTACATTCCTGTTATATAACCTTCCATATTAAAGATTCCAGCACTGTCTTTTGGAACTCAGAAGAGGGCAAGGAGTATTTTGTTAGTTCAACAGTCAAGTGCATCAGAACTTTTATTCTTGCCAAATCCTACAGAAGCTGGGATGGCCTTGGCTGCTGATAACTGCAGTTCTTCCACTGTGTGCCCGTGCGCTCACATTTTATAGGAAATGGAACAACACTGGGCATAGTTGAAGATCTGCGTACAAGCAATACACAGCAACAGCTTCGTTTTGTTAGAGTCAAGTGGTACTTCCCGGATCCACCAGCAGTGAGGTGAAAATTGTTTACTCTCTGAGACAACAGGAACAGAAAAAGGCCCATTAGTAAACAGCTAAAACATTACCTCAAAACAAACTTCTTCTGCGTGCTCCCTTCAGGGGAAGGGCTAAAAAAAAACCCACCCCAGAGCATGTGGTGCCTGAAGAAACTCAGAAGGATTGAGTGGTTAGTTTCCCTGATGCTGGTACTTATGTTGGAGATTGCTAGCTGCAGATGTTAAGCAAGGTTGATGCTCTGCATGTTGATGAGACCTTAATAAAACCGTTTAAAAACAAACCACAACCTTAGGGCAACCATCGATACATCCTGTGTATTGGTCACGGCTCTTAATTTTTTTAAAAAAATTATGTTTTTCATTGATATCGAAGTACATCATCTTCCCCGCCTGTCATCCCCTCTAGACCCTTGTGGAAATCTTCACTCCAACCCCTGCCATGGCCCCCCACTCTCAAGCTGACAGCTTCTTTTTCTATGAACGATATTGTTACACACATGTGTATTCACACACACACACACACACACACACACACACACACACACACACACACACATATATATATATATACTACCTGTTGAGTCCACTTTCTTGTTTGGTTTGCATGTATATAGATAGCTTGAGGGCTGACCATTCCGCATTGAAGAAATCATAATGAGGCTCATCCCTGGGAGAGGCTAAATCTTATTTTTCCCATCAGGCATCATTTGCCTATAGTTCTGTGTCTAGGGGGTGGAAACCTGTCTTTTCCCCCTTCTAGTTAGCTTGTCTATTGATATTGTCACTGTTCTTGTCTTCTTATGCAGCTACTACGAGGAGAGATTGCTTCACAGTAGACTTCCTGGTGTTCTAGCTCTCAGTCTTTCTACCCCATCTTCCATGAAGTTCCCTGGACCATAGATGCAGGAGCTGTCATATAGATATATTGGTTTCCATTTGCTATGATAATGACAGCTTTCTTTGATGAAGCTGCTCTTCCTTTTTAGCTAACTCTTAGGGGTCTTACAGACTGGCAAGTTGACAGTCTTCGCCTTGATGTACGTAAAAGTCTGGGTTGCCGCTCTCATCGTGAGGACACTGAAGTGTTTCTACACTTTGAAAAAGAATACCCCACTTTCCAAAAATGCTTCTCTATACACACCCCAAAATGCCACCAAATCCTGACAGTCATTTCCTTCTTCCAGTACCACCTGCTCTCTGAACACCCGCCTACAAGCTTCTAAAATCCTTCTGTCACCTCAGCCACATGCCAACACAGAACTCTGCCTGCCACCCCCACCCTCAACCTCCAAACCACAGCTGAAATAAGGAAACAAAAATACACAACTGAGACCACAAAGGGGCTTGGGACAGAGGGTACTGGTCCAGGTAGCCAGAATTCATCAGCTGAATCTCTACAAATCATAAGAATTGTTTCTGGTGTAAATGTGATATTAATCATAGATCCAGCCGCCACAGGAAAGCACAGGCAAAGGATGCGTTTATTGATCAAACAGCAAATGCAAAGGTTATATCTTCCCATACTTCATTAGAAAAACCCATGTTTCTCTCATCCATTTAAAGCCTGGGAAGTTTTCATAAAAGTGATAACGCAAGCAGCTCCTTAATTTAGATAGCCCTACTTTGTTTATGCCTAAAAGCTATGCTCCTTTATGAAGAATAGAGTAAGTTACTCGTCTGTCCTTTGAACAACTGTTTGTTTATCAAATGCCATGCATGGAGAAGCTGCAGTGCTAGTATGGAGAGGACCAGTTGTCTGATGATTACATTTCCAAGATTTTGTTGGCTTCTTTTAGTGGTAGACATAACAGAACCTTACTTCAAATTCAGAAATTACCTAAGTCGCTGTTACTCCAAGTCCTGAAAACAGTGCTGTCCTCAAGTCATGCATGACTGGGGGGGCCCTAATGAATGAATAAATGGATAAAGGCAGAAAGGCATGAACGAATACACAGATCTGTGAATAAGCGAACAGATAGGGCTTTTTACAGAAGATAAGCCTAATATTGTTGGAAAATCAGAAAACTGTTGCCTTGGTTGTTTTCCTTGATTCCTCTTTCCTCAAGTACTTATAAAACTAAAATTCAGTGTAATAGATTGAAAATTAAGGCCAAGCCTTCCTAAGAACAAATTTAGGAATTCATGCTCAGATGACTTTGGTGCTCAGACGTGGGCTGTGGTTTTCACTGGAGACCAGGAACCCACACTCTGCACCACCGTCAGACCATTAACCGCACAGGAAGGAAATGGACCCAGAACATGTTTCCATAAATTGCTAACAGGATTTTGTGAATTTGAGTATTTCAGGAATGAAACTGCAGCTATCCTGTGCCTTTCAGGATATTATAATGGGTTGGAATCCTCTGAGTAACAGCACACCAGCTGTCTCCTCGTTTAAATTTAAAAGAAACACAATTTTCCCTTACTCAAGAAAAAAAAAAGTAAATGCCTTCCTAGGACTTTCCTATCTAAAGTTGTCTCTGAGGTCAATATAGCCCATTCCCCAGTAGCTCTTTGGAAATTTAACATATCAAAGTTACTAAATTTGGGAACTTATCCTAAACCTTACTGATAATAAATCATTAATTGGAATTATCAAAATTGAAGTGGGAAAAAACACCTGAATTTTCTTCACAGAAGTGAACTGAATTTCCTGGGAAGTCACTTGAGAAAATGGAAGCTGAATACTACCAGGTGGTTTTTCTTCTGTTTATGGTCTCTACAATGATTTCAAACCCCCACATATCCAAATACTAACTTTCAATTGAGGGCATTTTAATTCCAATTCACCTTTAAAAGATGAGAAAAATTTTGTGTCGAGTCTCAGGAATGTCATGACTGAAGAATAAGATAAGACTCTGGGTATTTGTCTTTGGTTGGCAGAAATGAAGGAGGAGCCATTGCTTTTGAAAAATCACTAATAAGACACTCTCTTTCCCTTGGATCTTTGAAATCACTGAACTTACAGAAGTAGATTCTATCACATTCTTAATCACATTTACTCGGATGGAGTATACGAAATTGATAGCCCTTACCACTTTTAAGCACCTTGGGCATTAATCATAAAGATACTAATAACCAACTCCTATAGGACCATTACCATTGTCAGGTATATTTAGAAATTCGTCACATAGATCTTCACTGAGTCTTTCCATGCACTTGGATATAATTATGATCAGCAACCACAATTTTTGATGTAATTATGATCACCAAGCCCCCTTGTAAGGATAAAGACATTGAGTCGTACCTAGGTAGACAGGTTAGTTGGCCAACAGAACGCAGTCAGTGCTGACAAGACAAGGGCTAAGCAGCATGCTGTCTAGCTGCTGTAGACTGACCGTGGAGGCTCTTCACTGGAGTCACCGATGAAGGCTACCAGAAGCTGTTAGTTACACTCCATAATATCCAACACAGTGCACTTTAGAGTTATTGAATTAATTTCTTTCTTTTAATTACCTAACAATTATGCATCTTAATTGCCTTGTAGCAGAGAAAGCACACCCCGTCAATTATACATACCTGTAGAGCATCAGACCTGGAGCTGGAAGACCCAGGCCTAGTCTCAGCTGATTAACTTGTTCCTTCTGTTACTATCAATGCTATGACTCAGTTCTTTAATGCTAATAAAAAATTCACTTAGTCTTAAGTAGTCTTTAAAATTCCATCAGCTTCAAATTCCTAGAATTTTATAGTCTCTTGATATTTCTCTCTCCCTGCCTTGATACTGACTCAGATAATGAAAATGCAGTCCTGTAACTTAGCAGTTTCCTAGGGTATTTTAAAGACTTGGTACTGGGCAGTTCCACGGAAAAGAGTTATCTAGGAGCCAAACAAAAATATCTTATTGGTTCCCTATTCTGAGAAATACTGATTCAAAAGAATCTCAACTTGTATACTACAAACATGCCTGTTAATTGTGAATCATCCCACAAAGGAGAAACTTAAGTATTAATCACTAATATGTAGTTTTGTCAGATTTAACAAAAATAAGTAATTAAATGCAAATATCAGATAAATTAAAAATGACATGTTTGTAAGTTGTTAAGTGGTATAAGGTTTTAATATAAGGTATATATAATGTTTTAGTATACGTACATTAATATTTTGAGACATAATAAAATTAGTCAGTTTTGCAAATTAGTTCTTTGTGTCTCTGAAATTTAACCAGGCACCTGTACTTTATTTGATAACTTACTGAGAAATGAATCACCCATGTGTTGAAAAAACGCAAACCAAAAGAAAATAATTATGAGCTACTGAGTATGAATCTGGAATATGCTAGCCAGGGTACTGCCTTATTTTTCTCATCCCTCAGATATTTGTGCATACCCAACAGCAAATTATTTCGCATTTAATTTATATTTAATGTTTGTCTTTATATTTATTTTAAATTTATTATATTTATGGGGAAATGAATAAGTCACATTTCTGGATACTATTTAAATACGACATGGGAAGCAAAATCTTTTAAAAAGTCATGTTTTAAGGCAGGAATCACAGAGGTGTTTTCTAATTGCCAAGTTACTTTTATTTAATGACTACTATAATAGTAGAAATTAAGTTGCCATGCAAAACAAAAGACAGAGGATCTCACAGCTTGGAAGTTAGAGAACGACTGTTGAAATCTGTTATTGGAAAGAGGCATGTGGCAGAGTAAGATCCTAAATACAGACACCAGTAATAGTAATCCAACTGACACAACATAGTTATCAATACAAAACTACCACTTGGCCAAGAAAGAGAAACACAGGGAGTCAGCTTGACTGGTGCACAGAGATCAAAGGATCCCCGCATCAACCCACACTGCTGTGGAAGTCAACACAGAAGTTATGGCTTGTCTGTGGGACTTCCATCTGGATGGTTACTGAACAGGAAGTAACTGGGCAGTGACAGCAGAAAGAAAACAATTGCTGGTGTTCTAAGACAGACAAGGAAAGCAGAAGACTTCTAGAAAAAGGTAACCGCCTGATACAAAGATTCGAAAGTTTAGAAAGTTCTTTTCCTTTTTTGCTTCCTAGAAAATGCAGACTGATCTTCTTAGGTTTCACCTTCACTTTCCTTCTGTGGTGTATTATCCTTAGCTTTCTGTCGTGCCATCTACACAGATCTCCCCAACCTGGCCACCTACTTCCTTTAGATCGCCAAACTTTTAAAGGACCCTCTAAACGATCTCACCCAGTGAGTGTCTCACCGTGTTAAGTCAAGGCTCCACATATCTCCTTCCCACAAGGCAAAGACAATTTGAGATAAGAACTGGAGCACTCATAAGCATCTCTGAGACCTGTCTGAATAAATGAATGTTCATGCTCATGTGAGATAGAGCTTAGAAATAATCAGACGCAAGTCACAGAATCCGATATTCGAGATATTTCACTCAGGTGCCATTACTCTATGCTCTGCTGCTTTCCATAATGAATTTCTTTTACACATTTTATGTAAAAAGGAAAATCTACAGTGCGTCCTAAGGAGTTAGGGTGAAATCTGATTGAAATTCAGTAAAGTAGTTCTATTTACAGAAGACTTACACAAACAGAAGTCTTCTTAACTCATGAATAAATATAAATCCATGTTTCTGGGGTAGCCTGTTTTCTCCTTCTGGACACCATTGCTAGCTAATGTGAAAGAGTCTGGTATTCTAGAAGCCAGACCCTGCAGTCTAATACTGATGTCAGGTGAGTACTGCTAAGAGCTGAAGGGCATCAGAAGTCAATGAATCTGGATATTTGCACATGAAAAAACAGAGGATGACCATGAGTTGGCCATAAAGATCAGAGGCCACTCCAAAGGACAATGAGTCTACTCTATGCTGTATTTTCTGTGCTGTCATATGATTAATCTATTCTTTCTCTTTAATTTAGGAAACCTTACTGCTACTTTGACTACACACAAATTCTTTGCACACAGCCTTTGCCCCTCTTATCAAGCAAATTGCATCCTCAATTTTCTGTTGTCAATAATACAGTGCCACAGATTTAGTTATAAAGAAGCAGGTTCCTTTTGGCACATGATTCTGAAGGTCCCAAGTCAAAGTGGGACATCTCGTATACCTTTCTTGTTGGCAGCCCTGGAGACAATATGCAGCCAGACAAGGACATGTGTCATTTAAGAACTCCATTTGTAAACCGGGCGGTGGTGGCACACGCCTTTAATCACAGCACTCGAAAGGCAGAAGCAGGCAGATCTCTGTGAGTTCGATGCCAGCCTGGTCTACAAGAACTAGTTCCAGGACAGGCTCCAAAGCTACAGAGAAACCCTGTCTCGAAAAAAAAGAAAAACCAACTCCATTTGTTCCTGCCCTGAAAGTCTCCCAGGAGTAAATTATGGGTGGCAGATCTAAATAACATATGTAGCTTAATTATTCCCTAAATACATGACCTATAAAACCACGGTTATACTCAGTTTCCATCTTCTCTCTCCCATCACCCTCCCAATATAGCATAGACCCTGAATTCATATCCAGGCCTTTGCCTTTGATGTGTGTGCATCCCTGATTCCAAATATGACCCTTCAGAGGAAGACTGTATTGAACATAGTCCTTGCCATTTGTGAGTCAAAATTTTGAGTTCTATCAGCAAATATTTGCTCATGTATTCAAATTCTCTTATGTCTATCTACTTGCTCTTCCTGCCTCTGTCACTGTAGCTCCAAAGGCCAGGGCTTTCTTCCCTTTCTCTTCATGAATAGCACAAAGCACATTGGTGCCCACATAATAAGTGCCATTAATAAGCATTTGAATAGTAAATAAATGACTAAAAAGGAATAAACAGATTCTAAGACTTACAGATTTCAGCACAAATTCACGCTAATGACATTGAGAGCGGCTTGCATGTCTGCCTGGCGTAGCCACCTCACAGCCTGGAAGCTGAGCCACCGAGCTGCGGCTTGTGTTTACTGATGCTCCTGTGTTTGCCACTATGTTGCTTTCCCCTGCCCAATTATACCCCCTCCTCAAATTTTACTTTATAGCAACTCAAAAGCATCTGAATTCTGTAATTACCTTTCTATACGGAGGAACATTTTCTATATTTTTAATCCAGTTATAAAAATAACGCATCCTATTTTGGAACCACTGGTAAATTACGCTCAAACATAAGCCACTATTCTGGGCTGTAAATGAAAATTCTTTGTTGAGCAGCTACATTGAAATAAAGAATAGGGCACGGGCCTGACGACGGAAGTATTGTTTAATCATTTATATGCTGCTAAATATATATAGGAAGTGTTGGCACTAAAATTTCCACACTTCCGCCAGAGAGAAAAGTGGAGGTGATATCTCGCTCCCCTTTTAGCGATTCTTTTAATGTAGCCTCCAGCTGTCATCTTGTGGTTTGTTCTCACTGCTATTTATGACCAACTGTGTAATCTTTGGTCACACGGGAATGATCACAGGTAACTTGAAGGTTGGCAAAGGAAACCTCAATAGTCCAAAATCATTTGGCCACACACTGCATTTATTTTCCTCTTTACTACAATTAGAGAGGGACAGTTGATAATATAATCAGGTTAAGAAACCATATTAAGAGATGTTTGGCTGGATCTGTGTTCTTTAGTCTGTATATCCTCTTTCCCATCATGAAGCAGTTGGACAAAAAACAGCTTGAGCTAGATTCCCTTTCTTTGATCCATGGTCTATTTTCGTAGAAATATGAATGGAAGCAGTTGTTAGACCCCGAAATAATGTCTCCTAAGTTTTATTTGTCTAGCTGTATTATGTAGTTAATAAGGTCACTTGTATTCTGCCTTTACAAGGGTCTTTTACATCATTTAAGGTGTTAAAGCTTGAAGTAAATAACATATTTAAAGATTTAATTTAAATTAAAGCATAAAGTTATTCAAGTGTAAGTGCTATGTGTTTTGAAATTCTTACTACACAGCAATTGTGTAAATGATGGTCAAACACTTGGTAAATTACAGCATAAAAAGAGGGCCTGGAGAGATGGTCCAGTGACTAGGAGTACTTGTTGGTCCTTTAGATGACCTGAGTTTGGATCCCAGCACCCACACAGTTGCTGTCAACTCTATCCAGTTCCAGCCCACTTCTGGCCTCTTGGGGACTGAATGTATTAATGCTCAGACAGAAACTGGGGTAAGCCCCCCAAAAACATAAAAATAAGCAAATGACTAAAATGATGAAAACGTTGTGGCAATGAATATAATATAAATGTTGTATGGAAAGTATATGAGCTGTATTTATAGTGATTAATACATGGAAAAATCTTCCTTTATCAAAATAAGATAATTTTAACAGGTGGTGTAATCATTATAACTTGTGATCCAAGGATCAAACCATAGCACTATATGATTCCTCCTAGAAACACAGATTGTTTGGCATCGTCAGCTGCTATTAAATCAAATTCTACACTTTAACAGGAGTTTCAATCAATTTGTGTAAAGCTTAAAATACTGGTTGATGTCACTGAGTCAGTCATGAACACACATCTAGGACACCCCATCCCTAACTAAACTTTGGGAGGCACGTGTTAGGCATCTTGAGTTTCTATTTACCCATGTGCTCTCAGGACAACATGCATTACCTAGATCACTCACTGCACACCTCCTGCCATTCTTCAAAATGTACCAGTTCAAGGCCTGTCACATCCACTCCCAATTTCCCATTTTTATGGAGCAATGATACTCTGCATATTTTCTGCTTTGCCTAAAGTCAGAAAAGCTACAAAAATGGTAACTTACAATAACTGCATGTTCTAAAATAAAATCTCAACTCTGGAATGAATGAGATGCTGGGAACTTGAGCATGTCGGCCTCTAGGACAGACATTTTGGTATCCCTCCATCTCTGTCATCTTATCACTTGAGACTTCACTGCTGTACTGAATAAAGCTATTGTTTCTCACTGAACATCAAAACAACACAGGGAGCTACTGATCTCTCTCTCTCTCACACACACACACACAGAAAGAGAGAGAGAGAGAGAGACAGAGAGAGACAGAGAGAGAGAGAGAGAGAGAAATACTTTTAGTTATTTTTGTTTGGATTTGATCAATATTTGGCCAAACAATCAAGAGTTTTAATGAGACTCTTGTGTGCAAATCGCACAAAAAATGTGGTAGACTCAAATGATATTATCAGCACATACAAAGGAAGACTCCATCTGTTCATTAACATTTTAAAGATGTTATTCTAGATATTTCAGTAAAAGCTTTTGTCCATTTTTGAGAAGATAAAACCATAAGAGCTTTACCAGCCTCAATGCTTCAGTGTTACAACTGCATATTTCTGACTCTACTTAAAACAAGCCTACATTTGGCTCTGAAGGATTTATACAGACATACAGCCTTAAAGATGTATAGAAGACACATAATATACAGATGTTTACTAAAACTCCATTCTACTTCAAGTCTTCTCCCAGCACCAAAATACCTTTAAGAACATGTATGCTTAGAAAAATAAATATGAATTCCAAGCAACTCTAAGACCCTTATCTCTAACATACTTATAGGAGAAACCTAGTTTAATATGAGCAAATTCAATTAAAATGCCTTAAAATTGTTCAAATTTAAATTGTCCTTTTAGGAGATTTGGCAGAAATGTGTTGACCCATCATCAATAGGATAATGCCATAGTTGAGAGACAAGTGCTTCATTTTCTGATATTTTGAAAATATCATTTGTAAAGATGAGACCTCTATATGCCACTCAACTTCTACTGGAGGCATATCTATGAGGTCAAAAATTCCCCTATTACATGTGAAATCTCAATTCTCTAGATATAGTTTCAGGTTTCTAAGTAGATGCATGTCTTAAAATACTATATTTAAAGGAAGTATTCACATAGTTAATTTATAACAGCCAAATAATATTAATGTATACTTCTCTGGTCAAAATATTATATAGTAAAGTAAACAGATCTTTATATGTATGAATGGTAAAAATTAATTATTCACTCATCATTGATCTAAAGAGTTCAAACTGAAGGAGACAGGAGAAGATAATATTTTTATATTATGAACATTTTTTACTTTATTGGAAAAATCAAAACTAATTTGATTCTTTGAGAGAATAAAAAATAATTTGATACTTTGGTTGTGAGCCTTATCCTTTAAGGGTTGAGCTATCTCTCATGATGTAAGGTACCACTTTACTTACTTACATCATCAAACAAGGAGAAATAGAGATTGTGCCCAGCCGGAAGCTTTACCCTACTGACTGGCAGTACGGTGCTAGAAGATACTTTGCATGCTACTGAAAGAGAAAAGTGATCATCAATATCACCTGGTTATAGACCCTGTGACTTACAGTAGTTTTATGTCTATAAGATACACTGGTACAACAGTGGCATAAAAGAGCAGACACGTACTTTTTTAAAAATTTATTTAAAGCCAACTCAGTGAGACAGAATCCATACCCAATACTGCTAAAGTGATCAAGAACTTGAGACTAGATAAGTCATGGGTACGAGGGAAAAGCCTGCTTCTATTTCTTAGCTAAAAGAATATAGCACTCCCATCAGTCCTGGTGACATGTTCTACACCCATAGATCAGTGCATCGCTCAGACCTCACCAGAGAAGCTTCTTTAAGTGGATGTGATTAACACAGGGAGCCACACCTGGACAATGAGTAGAGAGTGAGAAACTTTAGAGCATTCAGTCTTAGGTGATAGGTCTTTATCAAAGCCCTCCCATTCAGGCTGAAAAAAAATCTATGCTGAAGAGGAAGCAGAGACATTGTAAGAGCCAGAGATGGCGGATGACCCAAGGAAACTGTCTTGCAGAATGACAAGACAGATGTACATATGATATCAGGGAGTCCGCGATAGCATTGACACTATATGTGCAGGGATCAACTAGACAAAAACCTCAGCACCGAGGAGGGGAAGTGAACATAAAGTCACACTCCTAAGCCAGAAGCTATTGCAACTGACGCTTCCTGGGAAAGGGAAAATAATCAGTTTCCTCCAGCAGAGTGTCACTGAATGTTTCAACCATATCCCAGTGCAGGCCTTATTCATGGGAGCAGTTGGTCAATACGAAACAGATTCTGTGGTGTTTGCAGGGTTGTGGTTGCATGTTCTCTTGGTATTTTTTTTATTTTCATTGCTTATTGTTGTTTGAGAGAGAGAGAGAGAACAAGGAGTTGATAGGGAGGGAGATGGGGAGGATCTAGGAGGAGTTCAGGGAGAGGAAAGAATATTATCAGAATATTTTGCATGAAAATAATTTAATTTTTATAAAGAACTCTAGTATTTCTTCTCTGTTTTGTGATATGAGGCATGAACAAATAAGATGATGACACAAGGCATTACAGAAGAGTCATCATATAGTACAAACAAGATGCTATAGTTCAGGGGTGGGTAACATGGGCGATTGTGAAATGGCCTGTTATTAGTGAAGGTGTCTTGTTTTTTTCATTTAAGTTTTTCTGAGAAGAAATTATGAGAAACTGAGTAAGTTTTTCTCTAAGACAAATAATTCATATACTCCTGAATATATGGTTTAATAGACATTCTGGAGTTTGAGGACTTCCTTAATTCCCAGGTAAGTACACTCTTTCATTGATAAAAAAGAATTATGGGGAATAAAAGGAGAAATAAGTGAAACAAAGGTTTGGAGAGTTTTCAGTGCCAAGCTATAGTATTTATACTCTGTCTGCTTGGCAATTGAGAAGACAAGGTTTTAAACCTGGGACATAGCTCAGTATATAAAAGTGTCAGTCTCATAAAGCTGATGACCTTAACTGAACCCCAAGAACCCATGGTGGAAAGAGAACCAGTTAAAAAAATTGCCCTACGTCTTCCATGTATGCACAGTGGCAGGTACAACATGTGTATGCCCATACTCAGTGCATGCGCGCGCACACACACACCATGTACAGACAATAATAAATAATTTTCTGAGATAGGATCTCATGTAGCTTAGACTGACTTTTGGAATTTGCTACGCATATCAAACTCACAAAAGCCTGCACTTATGTCTTTTGGTTACTGAAAGTAAAGGTGTGCATTACCGTACCCAGCATAAATCAATGTTACAAGAATTGCAAGGCTTTGTCGTCAAAGCACAAAAGGGTTCAAGTGCAATAGGCAAAAGTCCATTTGGCTATTATAGGATAAATCTGATATAGAAAGCGCAGTTGTCAGTTTTCAAAATGTGTGCTCTCTCAGGCATAAAATACTACTTCAAAGCACAAAACTGAATAACTGGGAAAATACTGTGATTCCTCTTGATATATGTGGTAGACAGTCTCCACACTCCCACCAACAAACCATATCATTGCTATGTAGTTCCCTTCCCCAGTGAATCAGGGTTGGCTTCTAGACCTAAAAGGAATGAAAAATATGCAAGCATGTGATTTTAGTTAGGGCATAAGTATATTAGCCCCTCTAATTCCCTGGATTCCTCACACTGGTGGAGGCTAGCTACCATGTGGCGAGGACACACAAGTAGTGCTATGGACAGATCCCCATTTAGAACAAAACATGTTTGCTTGCATCAGCTTCAGCTCTGTGAGTCTCTGGAATTGGATCCTGAGTTCTTATCAAGCATTAGTACAGTGACCATCAACCTGTAATTACACTCATGGAAAAATTCAATCCTCAAGTAATCACAAACACTGTACTCAAACTCTTGATCCACAGACAGCAACAGAGAAAAAAGTATATTCTTATATTTGCTTCAAACTACCAAATCTCAGGGTATAATCAATAAATAATACAAAGAAACCCTAAGCATCAACTCAATGTGGAGATTTTATAGAGAAAGCGTTATTTTATGAAGTACAATTTTGTTTCTGTGAGTAATGCTAAATGCATTCTAGTATCAGCAGAATAAATACGTGTGACAGAACACGTACATTACAATTAAAGTATCATTTGGAGATATAAGAAAGTTTTGTGAGCCTATTATCTTTACTTGGCAGAACCAACAGACAGAGAGCACGAGAGTTAATGTGCTTTGAATTTCAGCTCTGCCACCTGCCTATGCCATTATACTTTATACTGGGGGTGCCCTACTCACCATCAATGAGTTACAAAAAAATGTAAGGAAGAAGCATACACACTGTTCCTTGATACATGCCAGGACCAAGAGTAAGAAGAACACAGATTTAAGGAAAGCCTTGTTCAAAGCTCAGGCCCATCACTGATGGATTATGGAACATTTCATGCATTACTCATTCTGAATTTCACACAAAGGAGGCATTATGAGATAAACAAGATGCATGGGCCCACCCTATCCAACAGACCACATGACATGAAAAGGCTTTTCATGTATGTTGTTTGAATCTTAAGTTATTTTAGTTCTACCATGTTGTGACCTGATAGATATATTCTTTTTATTTTAGTGAAATTAATGAACATAGAATATTCAGTAATCTGCCTGAAACGTCACATTCTTAACATGTAAAATTTTTCAATTGCACTTAAGCTACTTAAATATGTTTAATATAAACATTTTTACACATTTAATAAGAATGAGTTTTGTTTCTATGTGGGTGTGTGGGTGTGTGTATGAGAGAGAGGGAGAGAGGCAGAAAGAGAGACAGAGGAAAAAGAGCGAGAGAAACGAGTGTTGAGTGGAAACAGAAACCTGCCCAATGTAAAGTAAAATAGATTCCAAGACTTTATCTGTGTTCCGCTTTAGTAACATTAGAATATTAGAATGGTTTTCTTGATCCTGAAAACATTCATTACATTAAAAGTACTCCACTATATACTTCCAACACAGAAGCACAACCATATTGTGTATCATGAATTGAACCTAATATTTTTGTGTCAGCTAACAGCCCCGACATTTAGTAACACATTCATTGTGCTTTTCAAATCTTCCCATGTTTTTGGACTACTTTGGTCACTTGGAAAGCTGCCTGAGTAACATTAAGCTATCTTTTTCCTGTCTCTTTATTGACACAGTTTTCTGTTGTTATTGAAAGCAAAGTCATGCAAAATCACTAGACACTGAACTGTGCTATATGAAATCAATCTGCAGTGCTCAACTATTCCTGTAGGTGAAGAACAGAAGCATCAGAAAACAGGCTGACAAAATCACCGAGCTGTGAACTAAAATGGGCAGCTTTACATGTATCTGTGTGCTCGGATCATTAAAACACAAAAACGAAACCCCTAAAACCTCCTTTCAGTATTTCACCCTATGTTTGTAACCCAGTGTCAGAAGAAAGAACATGCCTTTCTGGCGTCTGTAGTCTACTGTGTGTGTCTGGTTTCCTAAATAATTAGAAGAAAATCCTCATTATCTATATTTTCATAGTATATTGATTTTGAAGTTGCATTAGATTAAATTCCAGTATTTTTAAATACTTATTTATTATTATGCATATGACAGTCTGCCCGCCTAAACACCATTTGTAAGCCCAGTGCCTGTGGAGGTCAGAAGAGGCCATGAGATACCTGGAAGTGGAGCTATAGATGGTTCTCAGCTGCCTTGTTGGGGCAAGATCCTGAAGCCCAATCCTCTGCAAGAGCAGCAAGTGCTCTTAAATGGATCCTTCTCCCTGGCCCTATTTTCAGTATTATAAAAGGAAAAAAAAATAAACAATTCTATTCCATCCCCAAACACCTCAATTTCATCAACTATGAGCGAAATGTGTTTAAAAATTTCTACACAAGCCCTTTGGCTATTAATTATCCAACTGGTTAATGTTGGATAAACTCATTACCAGGTATTTTGCCTGAAGTTAGCAACAGGGCACCAACACTCCAAATACTAGTATGAGAAGTGTTTCTTATTTATGTTGCAAAACATTAGCACTGCAAAGTACAGGAATGCGATGGGGCTAGAAAGATAGAGCTTCTGCAGTTTCCTCAGAAGCCTTTCCCACTTTCACAAAAGCATTTAAATTTGATGATTTGTCAGACTAATAACAATGAGGCCCGAGTCTGAGGAGGGTGGGTGGAGGATTTCTTTCTGTGGTGAGAATTACTATGCACCTCCTACAGAATGCTCTATACCCCGTCACTTTTACTTACAAACAACAGAAGATTTTTTTGCTGCTATGGCAACACATTTGTTATAACTGGCTTTTAATTAGGTCACAATTTTCTGTAAATATTTTTGAAAGTCAATGTACCTTAAAAATTAAAATACAACACAGTAATATTTCATTTACACGGACAGCCTCCCCACCCGCTGCTTCTACTTCTAACTGGGTTTGGTTCAGGGCAGAGTTTCCAGTTGGCCTCAAGTACTACTATTTTCCTACTTTGTATTTTCATTTCCCCTAGGTTTATTGTTCCTTAGGATAAGTTAACATTCTCCTTGTATGTATCCATGGCCCTGTGGACACTTCTGGGTCAATGCGATGTACTATGCACAACTTCATGGAGTTACCATTCCCTGTGAGAGCAGGCAACCCTCCCTCCTCAAATCTGCTGTCCTGATGCACGCACAACTGAACACAGAAGACACCCTGAACCAGGAGTGACTTTGGAAGTGAGAGTTACACACAGAAAACAGATAGCAAGGAAGAAGCATCTAAAAAAGATGAATCCTAGAGAGTGGATGATCATATCCTTTATGGACCAGAGAGAAAAGTAAAGTTTGATTTCTTATTTGCAGTGTTGCTATTATTTCTCCCAGGTTAATCTAATCTCAGCTGATGTTACCTGCACCCTTTGTATACTAGATATTCTGCTCTTAAGGCTCCCCAACCACTTCTTATATGTTATTGTGGAAATCTGTTTATCTATATGAGGATCTCAAGGAAAAGGACTATGTCATATTTACTTGTGTGTTCCTCCAGGTATGTGGGAAATAGAATAGAACTGATAAATATTTGAAAATGTTCCTTATGTAATATACTGAATATATTACTGCCAATTTTGTTCATAAAATAATCCACTAACTCAAACATCAAAGGTCTCTACAATTCCCTCAAAATTTCTAGTAGATTGATAAGAAATAATTTCTATAGGTCTACACATTTGACTGATTCCATTATTTTAAAATGGTCCCATATTTAAATCCTTCTTGGATGGGAAATTAAAAGGCAATTCCAGTTTAATTTAAGCTCAGTCTTTTTGATGTAATGTGGGGCAAGAACATTAACATTTATGTATCTGTGGAATGTTTGGACAAGGGTAGTAAATTTGGGGCTTAACCATTTCTATCATAGCACTTCAATTTTAATTAGAAAGTAGATATGGAATAGCTTGGTATTGAAGGGAAACCCCTCTTCAATACTCAGTACAGTATTTCACAAAGTGTATGCTCAGCAAATGTTAATTTTAGAAGTGGTTACTATTCTAACAGCATAGTAAATGTTAGGAAATGTTTGTGTAAAAGAGACATTGTGTAGGGATGCTGCTGTCGTTCCTACTGCTGCTGGCATTAGCACTGGGTGTTATCTGCTCCTCATCCCAGGTTACCGTGTGCCAGGATAGCTATTCTAAAAGTTTCCTTGAATCTATCTCATTTAATTTGGCCACTGCCTTTATGACACATGCCTAGAGTTGCGGTGGCAACATCCTCACTTCTCAGTTGAACAAGTCAGGACAGGTAAAAAGGCTAGGACTCTACAATTCTGCAACCCCTAAATTGAAGAGCAGGGATTAAATGGATACAATAGAGGAGGCAGAGAGCTCACACTCATTATTAGCACTTTTTGTTGCTTTTTAAGGCAAGCATTTTAGCAGGCAGTGTAAACGGATCTGAGAATCTTATGCTTAGGGCTCTAGAAAGTCCCGCACTGCTATATGGCAACTTGTCGCCCCATGGGCCACTTCTAACCAATCCCTGAGCAGGGCAGGGACACCTGGAGGAAAAGAGTCTCACCCACCTGACCACCAACACTGGATCTATAGCTCTCTAACAACCTTGACAAACCTTTAGCCTACATGGTAATTGCAGGCATTTTCTTCCCACTGGTCCTTCCTCTGTGGGCCTGAGGTGTAGCTAAGGAATATTCTTGCCTTTTTCTGGCATTTCTCTGTTTTCTCTCATATGATACAGTAACCCTAATAAAATCCTCTCATCTCATTTTGGTATCAACTTTTGGAGGATACCAAATTCATTGACCCTGTTCTGTGTGACCCTGTTAGTTTTCCTGTGAGGCCCTGTGGAAAAGAACCATTCTAGGTTCCCTGGTGAGAGAGGAAAATACTCCGATAACTCCCAAGCTCCCTCTTTTGCACAATTTGAAGCCAGTGGATTTTATGGTATGGCACTGTTTTGGATCTCATTCATTGAGAAGACATGTCATTGCTTTTTGTACTGTCATGAGATGTTCAGAGGACAAGCAAGCTGGACACTTTAATTCCTTGAGGATAAATTGAGTGAGAATCATTTCTAGGCATCTTCTTCCATTCCTTGTTTTAGTCTAAGCCAATTGGCTTTAGCAAAGCTCTCTTGGGACAACAACCTAGATCCTAAGGAAGAGAGCAGTCCATTGTCTTATGCTATGTTACTGTTGCTCGATAAATTCATAGATGGAAGACTCCAGTCCTCCTGCGGATTTCCACAACATACCAGTGAGAGTGGAATATCAACTGCACTACTGAGAAGTAGAATCAGGGGTAAGTAGGTGGTAGAGACCAGGAGGAGGAGGGAAGGCAGAAAGGCAGCGCCTTCTCTGCAGCCGAAAGGACTTCACTGCAAGAAGTCAGCTCAGCACCAGAACCACTGAAACACAACCCAGACGGAGCTGGAGGGCCAAGGCTTAGGGCTCAGAGCCCAGGCACCTGAGCTGAAGATTTATTCTGCCCCAAAACACTACTCAGAGGTGTGAAACAGTGAAATCCTGTTTTCTGATTTGTAAAAAGCTTTTTGACTGCTATATACACTACCTTAAAAGAATATTATAGGGCAGACATTTTTTTTATTCCCAATGCCTTGGAAGAACAACTTGTCTATTGAGGTTATCAATTGTTTCATAGACTGTTTTTAATACAAAATAGTAGAAATTATTAGTACTAATTAATTATAATTTATGAATAAAGATTTGAATATAATAAAGACAACTAATTTTGAGTGTTTTTTTCGAAATAACACAATTATCTTAAGTGTTGTCTTTAAGTAAGAAAGTCTCTGAGGGGCTGAGTGAGTGAGGCAAATTCACAAAGCCGGTGTTCTCATCTATGAATTCACACTCTTACAAGGTTTTCAATGTCACCAAGGTTGTCAAAATCCCTGTGATAAAAATCAACAAGGGAGAACAAGACTTAGAAGATTTACTTCTTCTCTGAAGAATCTTACAGACTGAAAAGTCAAAACAAATGCTGACCAATGTGCCCAAATGTGCATACCTATCTGTAAGGAAAGATCAAAGAAACAAACAAATAATAACCAAAAGTAAACAGAAAAAAAAACTAGGTTTCAAAGAACTATTCATCTACTTCACAACCAGAGCTCCTCCTATCCTCCTAAATAGAAACCAAAGAAGACAAGAAAGCAAAAATACATTTAATTTTCTGATGCCAGATTATCCACAGTAAAATAATAATCCAGATTATTAGGCCTGTGTCATTTGAAATTAATAACAAAATCAAAATTTATCCATGGCAGGCCAGGCCTTTTCTGAATAGCAATGGGGGAGGAGTGGATTGGAGGGGTGCAGAGCAGAGGTGTGGGGGGGAATGGGAGAAGAGGACGGAGGGGAAACTGCAGTCGTGATGTAAAATAACAAAAATTTTAAAAATTAAAATTTGATTAGTACCAGGTTATATTGCCATTATTACAGATACTCTCAAATAAGAAAAATATCGTGGCATGCTATAAAAATCACAATGGCTCATGCTCTGGTCTTTTCATTTGACAGAATAATAGCATACATATTTTCTCTCTTAATTTTCTCATTTGATCTACACTGCAGCATCACAATAGCAAGGATTCATGGCCTCACTTGCTTTCCAAAGTCTTTGCTGACTATACTCTCTAAAGGAATCTCAGATAGAGTAATAGTTTAACGCTCAGCTAAACTTCAAAACTAAAGGCCAGCATTCTGACAGCAAACATGTGCCTACTCAAACACCCATGAATCCAATTTCACTTAAAATTCATAGCAATATGTTATAACGGATCAATTCAGAGTTCTCAAAGCTCTGACATGAATTAAAGAATCAAAGAGACTTTTCCGTATAAAATTATATATAAGCCATACTTGTTTGTGCCTCTTACATTAGAACTCTACAAGGCACCCTCCCAGAGCATGAATCGCATGGCCCCCAATAGGACTTTTCCTTATCTGCTCATAAGGTCTAAGTAGCTGTGATTAGTAATTCAAATTCAATGCACTTTCTATTTAAATGGTCGGTAGAACTGTCTAAGGTATAGCTCACAATTCACTGAAATATTAAGTTCATCATTCTTGAGGAGGTTGTCTTCCCATCCCCTATACTGCTGAATCTAATGGCCAATTTTTATTCCCACCCATCTCACTGTCTTCATCAAGACTCTCTTCAGCTGGTCCAGGATATCACTCTGTCTGGGTTTCTTGCTGTTATTCTAGACTCACATGGACAAATGTCCATGACTCTATGCCTAGGACCTTTTGTTTTCTATCCCTGCCCTTATCCTTTGTGGTCTTATCCAGTTCATATACTTAGTTGCAATTTCCTTGCTGACAGTCTTTCACTCTCAAAATATATTTCCACTTAAAACGTTTCCCTAAGCCTAGACTTATGTACCTAAAGAAACCTTTTTATACCTTTTCTATCTCCATTCTGGCAATAGGTACTTCAGAATTACCTTGCATAAAACTGAGTTTCTTATTTTCTCCTCTTCTAACACACACACACACACACACACACACACACACACACACACACAAATCCGTCCGTTTATAAGTCTTATCAGTAAAGGGAAACTCCATTTGTATATGTGTTCAAACCAAAAACGATCATGCTTGACTCAGATCTTACATACCATATTTTATAAGTCATGAAATCCTTCATCTCTATTTTTAAACTATATCTTTAATCAACCTATCTCTTTTTATCTATACAGCTATTATCCTAGCTCTCACCTAAATTATGACAGTGGCTCCAAGCAGTATTTCTGTTTTTAACCCTTGTGTACCTATACGCCAGGCTTACCACAGCATGTAGGGTGAACTGGGAAAGAAATGTATCTTAGACCATCTTATTTCCTGACCAAACTCTGTAATGTTTCTCCATTAACCCAGAGCAAAATTGAAAAGCCTTCCACGCACTGATAAAGATCTGCTGTTTTGGACCTCTGCCTTTGTCTTCTGATGCAGGCACTTAGGCCTCCCTGCTGGTTCTTGAATATTTTGGCATAGTTCCATTTACGGGATGTTATTCTTGCTGGTGCCTAGAATGGATCAGATTCATAATCTGTCTTGCTTTTATTGAAATGTCATTTCTTAAGACTTGTAACATCTCACCATGGCATATCCTGCCCCTCTTCTCTTTTTAAGGTTCCCTTTAAAGCTTTAAGAAAATATTATAAACACTATTTTACTGTGTGTCTCTTCTAATAGGATGTAAGCAACAAAAGAGAGATTTTAACTCACTGCTCTGCCCTTAGAATAAAGACGTTTCTGACCACTAGCGTAACACATAAATATATGAAATAGTTACTTTTATTTTTGAGATTATAATAGTTCTACCTTCCCTTTTTTCCTTCTAAACCTTTCATATACCTCTCCTAGTTCTCATTCAAGTTCACACACTTTAAAGAATATTATTATATGCATATATATGCATGCAAATAAATATGTGTTCCTAAATACAAACTGCTGAGTCTGTATAATGTTTCTTTCATGCATATTTTCAGGAATGAGCATTTCATATTGGCTAATTGCTGTGCTTTTCCTTGGGAGGACTATTTCTCCCTCTCTCGGCCTTTCTTAGCTGTCTGCATTATTTTGTGCTGGGTTGAGGCATCATGGGCTTTTCCACATCCTCTTTGGTATATTAGCTGTTGTTCTTGTTCAACTTAAGGTTCTGCAGTCATATCAGTAAGAATCTAGGAGTGTAGATTCAAGCACCACTACTTAGGAGACACAGCTTCACCACAAACTTCCTGATCTCTGGCTCTTACATCCTTTTCACCTCCTCTTTAGCCTTAAGTACAGGAATTGTTTTGTAGATGTATCCACTGGGCCCGAGCTCTACAACTTTGCGTTTTGATTCTTGCTGTTTTCTATAATATTCTCTATCAGTTACAAAGAATAGTTTCCTTGATGAAAGGTGGGAACTACACTTGCCTATGACTATAACAACAAATATTTGGAGTGTAATTAGTAATTGTACTGGTTTATGATTATCCTCCAAGATCCATGACTTTACTAGCTCTGGGCAGTTAGCTAGGTATCCAGTACCAGGCATGATTTCCCTATCTTGAGAGAGGTTTAAGTCCAGTTAGAGAGAAACTGGTTACTGCCTTGTGCTACTGCTCATTCAGCGTTACCCTGTGCTGCTGGTCATTGTTGTGGTTCATTAGTGTCTTAGCTATGTAAGGCTCCTTGCTGGTTCCCTACTTGGAAAGTTTTCATGGCACTTTTGGTACTGTGAAAGTTATTCTCAGGGAAGAGCCTCTGGGCTCTGGGTCTAAAATGAATATATCTTCGGCAACAGGAACGTACTTTGCACTTCTAGGGGGAACCCAAAGGCAATGGCAACACCCTGTAAGTTTTGGGAGTTTGTTATACAGTCTGACCAACAACTCAAAAGAAGGATTCTCTGGTGTGGGAGGTCCTTCTGTCTGTGTGTTGATTTTATTGGTTAATGAATAAAGAAAACTGGCTTGGCCTATAACATGGGAGGAGGAAGACAGAGTTAGGAGAACTCATGGATCTGCTGCCTGAGACAGACGCTGGAAACTTTAGCTGGTAAGCCACAGCCATGTGGCAATATACAAAATAATAGAGATGGGTTAGTTTAGGATATGAGTTTAGCCAGAAATACGCTTAAGCTATTGACAAACAGTATTGCAAATAATATGGTTTTCTGAGTTGTTGTTTAGTGGTTGGGCAGCCGGGACGAACAAGTGACCTTTCCCTCAACAATTCTCATGTCTGGTGCTGGGGGTTTTGTTAGGTGGTCTTTGGTCCCTGGAAAAATCATTGTCTGAATAAATGAGAAAATTTCATTTAAACTAAAAATCTGTAAGAATACAGATTATGTGCATTATAGTTTTTTATAGTTAATCATTGATAGTATTACTCCTTATGACTTTTCCAACACCCTGATTGGTCTTTTGGGCTCTTCTCCTTTGGTATTCATCTTTCTCTCCCTCCCTAATTAGAGCTTTTCCCATTTCCACTGATACCCTGCCATTGCCCTCTCTATTGTTCTCTTAGGTCCACACCCACCCCAGCCATGGCTCCTTTTTACTTTACTGGTTTCTCAAGTTAATCCAAGTTATGTATTCACATTTAAAGATTTGGAACTAGAAGCATCAGATGACATAAAACATGTGACATTTGTCTTCTGAGTGTGGGTTACTTCACTCAATATGATATTTATATGAAATAATTTTAATAAAAAACAAACTGACAGTGTAATAATGTGTTATATGCATCTTCTTTCTTTTTCTTCCAAAATTACTCTTTAGGGTCAGTTTTCAAGTTTTCTATTAAGTCTGCTTATACAAACAAAGCAATGAGGCTCTTTTGCAGCCCTTTAGAAAGATGGAGAAACAAAAGTCAACATCTGGAGACAGCTGAAGACAATTGATCTGGGATCTCAGGAAGCACAGTGCAATCCTAGTGGACTACCATGGTAGTAATGTGCACAGCCCATAGCCACAGGAAAAAAAAAATCATGTCTACTACTGGCGTATTGGCAATGTATCTCAGCTTTAGTGTGTTCACATTAGAGTGAAACTGGCAATAACTAAATTAAATACTAGCATATAGCAGTGCTAAATGTATGATAAATGTTAGCAAAAAGAGGTGGTTTTTGTTGTATCATTCGGGGTCAATGAATCTTCACTGTCCACAGAGAATTTACAGACCTTCAGGACTTCACCATTGTGTGTGTTAGAGCACATGCCCTTTTCTAAAGGTAATCTTTTAATGATGGACTCCAATCAGTTAATAAAAGAAAATATTTCAGTGAGTCTGTGAACACAATACAATTTCTTCACGGTAGCAAAATTAATAAGGACTCTTATTTTAAGACAATGTCAGGGACAGATGTCACTGGCACATATGCACCAACCTTCTGCTAATATTACATTTTCCCATAATAGACACGAGAACAATTTTAATTACTATCTGCATAGTAACGGCATCTAATTCCCGTTCACAGGAACATACAACTAATGTCTCTTTAAAACTTTCACAGGTCATTCTCCTCTCAGATATGGTTAAAACAACATGACAGAGAAGAAGCATTTCCAAAGGTGGACAGGAAAATTCTGAACGTCCGTAAAGCGCGGGGAACAGTGGGAAATCTGGAAAATCCTCACTAGCCTGCCCCTTACTGAAAGCAGTAAGTCTGCAGCATCTCAGTTAATGATTATTAAAGGAAAGGACTCCATCCTGGATGGAAGAGTGTGCTTTATGGCACTCTTTGTTTCTCAACCTTCCTAGTGATGCAGCCCTTTAATATAGTTCCTAATGTTGTGGTGACCCCCCCAACCATAAAATTATTTTCATTGCTACTTCATAACTGAAATTTGATACTGTTATGAACTGTAATGTAAATGCCTGTATTTTCTAATGGTCTCAGGAGACCACTGAGAAGGGTCGTTCCACCCCATCCCTTTCAAATGGGTCACAGCCCACAGGTTGAAAACCACTGCTTTATGCTCTCTCTCTCCTCTCTCTCTCTCATTTGCCCTTCATTTCTTGACAAGCTTCAGAGTAGCCTGCAAAATCATCTGTCGCAGAAACAAAGTCTATATAAGAATCAGAAGTAGGGGATCTAGCTGTTAGAAACTGAGCATAAAAGGACTCTCTGAATGTGGCAATGTGGCTGACAATGGGGACTGACTGAAAAGCCATCGATAATGGCACTGGGACCTGTTTCTACTGCATATACTGGCTTTTTGGGACCCTAGTCTATGTGGATGCACAGCTTCCTAAGCCTGGATGGAGGGGAGAGGGCCTTGGACTTCCCACAGGGCAGGGTACCCTGCCCTCTCTTAGGGATGGAGGGGGGGAGGAGGGTGAGTGGAGAAGCAGGAGGGGAATGGGAGGAGGGGAGGAAGTGTAAATTTTTGAATGGAAAAATAAAAAAAAAGTAACCAAGAGCAAACCAAAGAATAGAAAGATAAGATGAGAGAGGCATCCAATGATGTGAGAAACAAGAAACTCTATCACCCTAACATCCAAAGCAGACAAGACATGACCCCTAAAGAAAACTAGAAGTCAATATTCTTCGTGGATACATACACCAAAATCATCAAATTACTAACAAACTGAACCTAAAAATCAACAAGGAAGTTTATATACTATTATGAACAATAATTGAGTCTAGTTATGCAAAGCAGTTTCAATACTCAACAGTCAACTGAGATAAAAACCAGAAGAATGGAACAAAGCAGACAGAACATATGTAATGGTCAAAAAACACACAAAAGATGTTCAACCCTCTTTATTCATTAGGAATTTACACTTGTGTTGTACATCAAAGTCAGAATGAAATGTAACTTCCTACCTTCTAAGAGAGTTAGTCAAAGCATGACTAACAATAGTAAGACTGAAGAAACTAAGCATCTTTTGTTGCCTAAGGCGTTAGAAATTAACCATTTCTACAAAACATTAAGTACATGTAGCAAAGAAACATGTTCACACACAGATATCCACAATTCCTATATGAATAACAATTACTTGAAAACAGCTCAAACTTCTATTAACTGATTACCACATAAACAAAAGGGCCATAACATAAGATGACATAGTATTCAGAAATAAAAATGGATAAAATATAGATATATGCTACATCTAGGATGAACTTCAAAAATATGCTAAATGAAAGGAGGAATTATTAAAACTGCATTTATATTATTCTCTCTATATGAAAAATTCAGATTCAGTAAATGAATAAAGAGAAAAAGTAGATAAACATGCACCTATAGTTATCTGTAAGATTATATACAGTGGCTGATAAAAGCTACATTTTATTTAGGGCTATGGAAAATATGGTATTTTACAGTTGTGATGTTTACAAAATTCTGTGAATATACTAATAACTGAATTATATACTTATGCAGGGTGAGTTGCAAGAATATACAATATATGTCAAAAATTTTTATTTAAAAAAGAACAGTTTTGAGACTGGGTTTTTACTACATCAAACATGAAAAGGAGAAATTGGGCCAAAACCAAAAATGATAGACTTAGGTATGTAAATGACACTCCCTTTCCATGTGTCTTGGATTCTCAAATGCTCAGTCCGGACTTTCATATGACAGCCTAATACTATATAAGCATCTATGTTCCTTGTCTGTCTTTATTATGTAGGGATTTGTAAGGGTCATATATTCGGTCCTGTTTTTCCTACAAAGTCATGGTAGTGAGCAGAGCTCACATATACAATGGGAATCAATGTTCTGAGCTTAAATAAGCATGGGATACATCAATGCTCAGTGGGTATACTAGTCACACACAACTAAACCCGAACATTTTCAAATTATCATCATAGACCACGACCACTGAAGTATAACAGAAAGAATGCTTTGAAAACATGGTTTGCAGGAGATAGCCAGTTCTGACTACATATCTGCCATTGCATGGAGTCTTAGCTGGGTTCACTCTTGCAGATTACCTTGCACTAGGTTTTTCTCTGACCCCGAAATATCCCTATCTTTTCTGTAGTCTCTTTCAGTACTCCCCGCCCCCTTGGTCCCATCAACCTGATCACTCACGTCCCCATCCTCACCTGCCCTCAGTCTACTCACGAAATCTCTTCCATTTCCCCTTCCCAAGGAGACCTAGGCATTCCCCCATGAATGTCCTTGTTACCTAGTTTCTATGGGTCTGTGAACTGAAGCATGGTTAACCTTTACATTATAGTTAATATCCACTTATGATTGAGTGGAGAAAGGATTGTAGGAATCAGAGGCATCAAGGACACAAGAAAACTCACAGAATCAACTAACCCGGGCTCATAGGGGCTCACGGAGACTGAATCGACAACCAGAGAGCCTGCATGAGACTGCATATATGTTGCAGTTGTGTAGCTTGGTCCTCTTGTGGAAATCCTAACAGTGAAAACAGAGTTGTCTCCAACTCTTTTCCAGGCTTTTGAGATCCTACTCCTTATACTGGAACACCTTGCCCAGCCTTGATACATGGGAGATGCTCAGTCTTACTGCAACTTGATATGCCGTGTTCCTTTGATACTCATGGAAGACCTGCCCTTTCCTGAACAGACACTGAGGGGGAGTAGATTGGGGTGGGAATAGAAAGCAGGTGGGGAAGGGACTGAAAGGGGAAACTGTGGCTGGAATGTAAAACAAACAAACAAACAAATAAATAAATATTTTTTCAAAAGGGAAAATGCATGGTTTGCATTACATAGTTTCTCTCTCTCTCTCTCTCTCGTTCTCTCTCCCCGCCCCTCCCTTAAAGGCTCCACACCCCACTGTAAATGATTGTAGATTATTACCAATGCCAAGTACTATTGTTAAGTGCAGTATACACGGCTCTCCAGCCTTACTTTGCATAGCTATTTCTCTTGACAGCTGGGTACCAAACACAAGTGCTTCCTCTCTGTTTCCACAGGAATCAAGTCCTCTCCATGCCTCCATAAATAGGCATATTGAAACTTTGTTGTATAACAAGATGGAATAAGGAGGTGGAGCATTGGGGAGGTAAGCAAGACATAATAAGACATTCTTGAGAATGGCATGATTGTCCTTAAAGAAGAGGTGACATGTGTCTCTTTTGGCTTTTCACCATGAGAGAAGATAGTAAGAGGCAACCATGCATAACATGCAGAGAGCTCTTACTGAAACCCAATCACACTGTCGCCTTGATGTCAAACGTCTTCTGTAAGCAATAAGTTCCTATTTTTGTTTTTTTGTTTTTGTTGTTGTTGTTGCTGCTGCTGCTGGTTGGTTGGCTGGTGTTTGTCATCCAGCCTAAGATATTTTGTTACAGCCACATGAACTGCCAAAGGAAGTTACTCCGCCTGTTGTCTTAATTTTTAATGATCGACACTGAACTTCCTTATATACCTCATTTATAGTTTTCCTCATTAATTTTATCTCCAAATGATCTACACGGTCCATGTCAGCAGATCCCAAGTCTACTTAATTCCTTACTTACTCTACCAGCAAGCTCTGAGTAGACACTCAGTGTTTCTTAGATATAAAACAAATACATTGTGTTCAAAAGAGCCATCATTACCAGAAGACCAGCCATCAAGTTCCAGATGATCTTGTAGTAAAGACAAGTGATCCGATAAAATATCTGCTGGTTTTTTCATGGCTATTGTATGTATACAGTTCAGCGCTAAGGAAAAGCAGGTAAAATCCTCTCAAGTGGTAAATGATACATTTCTATCTAAAAGAAATAAGTTGTCATTCAGAAGTTTTTAAATCAATAAAATTTGATCAGCTTTATATTAGATCCTAACAGGAAGAAATAAGAAAGATAATCTGCATCTCTATCTCAAACTCCTTTAAAATCTGCTTGAAGAAAGAAAACAACCATCATGGATAGTGAATTAGTCAGTAGGTAGTAATGTCTAATTAACATTTGAAAACATTTGTTAGAGATGTTAGAGACATACATTGGGTATATGTATATCTCTATATATATTTGTGTATCCAGATAGATAGATAGATAGATAGATAGATAGATAGATAGATAGATAGATCGGTGGTGATTTAGGGTAAAAGTGAATTCTTAACACACATACATAGACACAATACATAACACACACACAAACATGCATATTAAATATCTAAACAAATCTGTATATTTAGTAATTTCAGTAAGGTCAAAATTAACAGTCAAAGAAAATATTAAGTAATGGACAGAACAGGTGAATTGTGACATTCATTCATTTGTTCATTCATGCATCTACTTAAGTAATGATGTCAAGTGCTGTTGAAATATCAGGGAGAACTAAATAAAGCAAGGAGAGAATCTTGGCAAGACCCCGATCACATCAAGGTGTGGCTGAGATCATTCCTCCACACTCACTCCATAATCTCTTCCAGAATTACTTTAGCCTTCCCTCACCCCTGAGTGCTGAGTCTCTCATGATCTGCTTACCCAGTAAGCCAATTGCTGTGGAGGAAAAATAAAATCATATCAGATGTTTTCTTCAGTTCCAGAAAGCACACCCACAACCCTACTGGTGCAGGGAACAGAGGCAGGAGGTGGGAGACCAACAGCTCAGGCTCTGTGTGTGGGGCAATCACGGCACTGGGTCTTTATTCCTTTGTGGGATTTCTGATATGGATTTAGCCCCTTTCTTCCCTAGGATGAAAGGGCGAACAGCACTCCAGGTGGGCTCTATTTTACCCTGTGCTCTTTCAACTTCTTGATCTGCTAAGCAATCCTATCCTACCCAATCCTATTTTTGTTCTGTCGCATCTGATTCTGACCTGAGCTACCTGTTCCCCAAGTCCTGTGGGAGCAACAGTAGTTTCTAGAGATCCTGTTTCTGAAGGCAGTGGCTTTCTCTGCCTTTGTTCTTTGGAATCTGACACTGTCTCTGCCACCTCCTCAGGTTGCCACCAATGCTTCCCTGCCTGAGAGGATGTCTGCTGAGGCATCTCCTGTGCATCCCCCCACCTCTGTATGACTTTGCTCTTTTGTTCTCACTAGTCCCACTGAGGTATTTTTAAACGTTTTATCTTTAGGATGCTATTTTCAACCCCCACCACAATACTTCACAGACTTCGAGGAAACTGTTGCCAAGTCTACAATAATGGTGCCAGGGGTGCTGGATCACACTTCATACTCTGTACACTTGAAAACTTTTTTATAATAAGATTATTTCTTTTTCCTGTGGAAGTCTTAGTTAACTGTAAGTTTCGAAGAACTTTTTAAAACCTTTTGACACTCCACATGTTTGCATTTTTTCCCCTTTGTATTCTTAGCCGGCTCTTATAACACAAATTGCAGTAAGATGAACTTCCCCTGGGAGAGGACACGGATTTTCTACACAGTCCTGAAGCCTCCTGCTCACAAGTGGGAAACTTTGACTGATTTTCCTGTGGTATTTTTTATTTTCAATAATTTTTTAGCGATTTCTACAAATTATTTGTGAAGCTTAAATCACATGGATTTAAGATAATACAACGGTCATCTTGACCTCTTTTTAAGGCTTCTGTATCCTCAGACTCATCAACTCTTCAGTTACTCACTTATTTAATGGAAATTTCAGAGCTGCATTTTCAGTGGCGTAAGATCCTTCCACTACCCAGAATGCAAGAGTGATGTTCCTGGTTACCAACAGTCTGATAATCTCAAAGCACACAAATTACTCACGCCTAGAAAACTATTTGCTTTGATAGAAGCTTGGTATAGATAATCATAACCAAATATATGAGACGTTAATGTTAGTCAAAGATTTAGACTACACTACTTATCCGATTGCCTTTTCTCTACACTTCTTTATTGAATTGCCTATTTTGGAATCCTCTCTTGTTTAAGAAACATAATTCCATTAGGTATCATTCTTGTCCTCAAGAAGAATAAGTTCTAGTCTAATGAATTTAGGAGAGTGTGTGAGAAAAGGTCAAACACAGGCATTAGAAACAATAAACACTAATAGAAGTCGTTTTTAAATGAAATATGGATCAAGTACTAGGGATAAAAGAGGACAACATGCATATTTGGGAAACGAAAATATATTTGAAATACATTTTGATATTTTAGGAGTGTTTTCTCATACATTACAAATGGACAACATGTTTTAAGACAAAAGAAGTACAGATCAAAATATATCATGGATGTGAGGGTAGGCATGCTGCTTAAGACCAGAGGAGTGTCACAGGGTTCAGGCTGGGAGCAACAAGGAAAGGAAAAGTGGTGTGTGATCTCTTAAGAGTCTCGAACAGTGCGCTCAGGAGACCAGTGTTTTGCCTTTAAGACACCACCGACACTTCCAGATTCAAAGTCAAATCGATTGGGCAATAGTAACTAGGGCAGAGTGTGTGATCTTTGTGGAGGTGGTTTAAATTTAAGACAACTGAAGAATACACAGAAAGTAATATTCAACCAATAGGATGTCGAATATAAGCTGCCTCTGTCTGTGTCACAGCACAATGGAAGTCAAAAGCATTGAGTGAGTCATGAGAGGACTGACAAGACACTTGGAAGGAACAATTATTGAGAAAAGGAAACACCACAAAGGAGAGAACCATAGATGAGGCCAAAGCCATTGTAAAGAGGGTCGTATGGTAACGAGAACAAAACAAGGTATTGATTTGGCATTTGGAAATATGTTTGCAGACAAGGAGAGCAAGTCTTAATTTAAGGTCAAGAACACTAATCAAACTACAGCAGTGTAACCAATAGGCCCCTTCATTTGAAAGTGAGTTGGATACAGAGAAAGAAAAGAACGCCTGAAGGGAAGGTTGGTTAGAAGCACAGATTATTTAACGTGGAAAAACTTCAAATGTGATTATAGGTTACAGTAATCAAAGCACACAGAATACAGTAGCAGTCAGTATTCCAGACTTCAGCGCTGCTAACCTCACTTCTGTGATCGTAATTTCAAGTACCTTCTACTATGCTACATGAATAAGCTACATAAACTGCAAACTTTAATATAGTTTACAAAAAATTATCTTGTGGAAATTATTCCACAAGTTTAGATTATTTCAGACTACATCTCAAGGGCTTTCTTAGATATTTTAAAAGTGTTTTGGCAGTACTAGGAAACAATTCCAGATCTTTTCTCATTCAAGATATCTACCACTGGACTGCTTTCTAACTCCTTTAACACATTTGAATTGGGATATGATATGATTCCCAATTTAATTATTTACTGTTATATTTTAAGATTTATTGTGTATTATATAGTAAGATTTATTTATATTATAAAATAAGATTTATTTATATTATATAAATATAATATATACATAATATAAATATAATATATAATATACATATATATATGTAGAGAGAGAGAGAGCCATTCAAAAAGAGTAAAAGTTCAAACTAGTCTGGATATAGTGACACACGGCTTTAATCCTAGCACTCAGAAGGCAGAGGCAGGCAAACCTTTGCCTCAGTTTGAGGCTACCCTGGGGCCATTAAGCAGAGAAACCCATTTCTCACCTTTGTCTGGTAGCCAGAGAATTTGAGAGACTAACAGGTGCAATTTGCACCTTCTACACAAGAGGTGATCACCTGGTTCTTTTTAAGTTAAGTAAACTCAGAGCAATCCTGACAGGTGATCAGGATATGCTAATGTGACTCTGCTCCTCCATTGTAACTATGAGGTCACCAGGGGAGGTGGTTTCTGCCTACCTGACCAAGTGAAAGTGATAAAATGTAATTTGAATCATCCAGCTACCTAGGCAACAGAATGTTAATGAAGCCTTTTGTTACCTGCTCCCCCCCCCCAGTTTACCTTCATTAAAAGCTGTGGAAAATAAATGCCGGTGATTTTCAGGATCTGATTAATCCCTGAAACTCCCTCCCGATACTGTCCTGTTTTCAGTCTTATTATTTTATGCGTCTTCATATCTTTCACTTATATTTCTTCAATTCCCATGTCTCTATCCTTACAATAAGTGATTTTTGCTGAGGCTATTCCTCAACACCAACAGAAAAGTTAGTAGTGCCAATTGATGCTACTCTAGGAAATACCAATATTTTACTGAAATTAATTTGTATATATATCTGTTAAATATTAATAATGGGCAGCTGGAGGGGTGTGTCAATTGTTAAGAGCATTTGCTGATTTTGCATGTTCAATTCCTTGCACTTTCATGATGCATGATGGCTCACAAGACAGTCTTTGAAAACAGTCAGTGTAAACAGCTTTTCACAGAACTCTACTCGGTCCCCTAGGAATGCTGCTGAACCCTGACCATATGTCTACCTGTCACAGCATTTGCTATGAAAACCATCTGAGGAATGAGGAGCATCCACGGCCATTTGTTTTAAAGAATACTGAAAGGAAAATTTAACAAAGAGAACACCACTTACATGACTGATAGAACAAAATCAGCCAATCATTTCCACACTGGCATCTGCCTGCCGGTAGTTCTCTTTATCCGAACAACCAACAGGCGGAACCATGTGTATTAGGAATACTGGTGCTTTCTCCACACACATGAGGAAATAAGGCAAATCCTCACCATGATCATTACCTGGTATTGTTCTGAGAAGTCTTTCCCATACATTTAAATAAAAACATTAAATGTAAAAAAAAAATCAGAAAGAAGTGAAGTGAAACTTTGGCATGACTGTCTTGAAAACTTTACAAATGAAAGCCAAATGGCAGTCTAAAGAGCGATGGATCAGCTGCTCAGCCACTGTGCATAAAAGCCTCAAACCTATGGGTGAAGGAGAAGGCTGAGTGGGGAGAAAGTGCCACATAGCAGAGAACTGAAATCTGGACCAGCACGGGAGTAAATGCTGGGCTGGAGACTTGCCCAACTGTGTTCCCAGCACACAGAGGGCAGAGAGGGGACCTTTAGCGCAAGCTTGCTAGCCTGACTATCCAAATTGGTAACTTCTGCGTTCAAAAGCAAAAGTATGCACACAGGTAAAACCACACACATACACACCCCACATACACGTGCAAAAGTAAATGTTGAAACAACTACAATAATGAGGAAAATGTAATTAAAAGTGATCCTATTGAAATTTAAGTAATGTAAGTGAAGAGGGAGGGAGGGAAGGAGAACAATTTTTCTTTGGAGATGTGGCCACTGGTCAATCACCCACATCTTGCAGGATGGCCCCACCCCACCTGTGCATATAGGCAGTATTAATTCAACTCAGTTGGTTATTTTTCATTTATTCATTTTAGAAAACATACAGCTGAGAGGGTAATGTGTTTTAGGAATCTAGAGGGAGTTTGGAGAAGTTGTTGAAGAATGGTGATGATCAAGATACATTGTACACATGTATGAAATTTCCAAAAATAAAAAAAATCACTTGAGAAAATAAAACATAACCGAGTTTAATATTAGTCTTCATCTTGAAGGGGGGAAATTTACCAATAATTTTAGCATTAATCTAACAAAGTTTAGCAATATTTACAGAAGTTTCATTTTAATATGACCAAAAATGTTCTAAAGTCCCCATTCTGGAAAAATAAGTTATAAAACTCAAATACATCTAAAATAGTAAAGAAATGGGTGTCTATTTGCTTATGATGGTATAAAAAATGTCTTTTTTAAGTATTAATCCTTAAAACAATATGGAACAAAACAAAAATACACGAGAAATGAAAAGAATGTATATTATCAAAGTACACCAAGCCGTGTGGCAAATGTGGAGTTGAAATCAATAGGGAAACAGATTTAATTTATT
Source organism: Ondatra zibethicus (assembly GCA_004026605.1). Lineage (NCBI taxonomy): Eukaryota > Metazoa > Chordata > Mammalia > Rodentia > Cricetidae > Ondatra > Ondatra zibethicus. Next base: position 20,341 of record PVIU01012121.1, on the reverse strand, counting down.
TAGCCTATCTTTCATAGAGGGTGTTGGGAGGTGACCACTTGGGAGGCATTGTTTCTGGTGAAGGATGAGGGAATTGGGAAGAGATTAAAGCTAGATTTGCAGTCTAAGAAACTCACTCTGATGGAGGAGACAGGCCAGAAACTTAGGAGTGCCCTGACATCAATGACATATGCCAAAAATGGAAGCTACAGGCCAGGAGGAAAAGCAAGGGGGTAGAGCTCCAAAGGCAGCCTCCACCTGTGCATCTCGATCTCTTACTGGGTCGACCAACCCTTTCACAGGGGTGGAATGTCAGATATCTTGCAATTTGAGCTGCAATTCATAACAGTAGTAAAATTACAGATATGGAATAGCAATGAAATTTTTTATGGTTGGGGGTTGCAGCATTAGGAAGGTTGAGAACAACTCTAGACAAAGATATCAGAAAAGCTCTTTCTAAGTGAAGGACCTCAACAGAAGGCTGAAGAGTGCCCAGGACAGAGGGGCAATAATGAGTAGTGTACCATCAAAACTCAATGCAAAAATATCTAAATTTAAGAAACCAAATAATCTTTAAAATGCGTACAACATGGAGACATGTTTGTGAATAATAAATATTGAGCAGTATTCTAGCATAAAACCAAATTGGAAAGGGGGGAACAGGGGTCTGGAACATCTCCCTCTGAGTTTGACTTTTCTGAACTTACTCAATGGATTCTCAAGCACTGTAGACACTATGTCTTTCGCCAATTCTACATTCAAATAAATGGCATCTTTCAATGCCTACACAATTCTGCATTATTTCACTGCTAGAAGTTTCCAGGCAGGGGCTAGAGGGATTGCTCAGGAGCCAAGCACTTGCTTCACAAATGTGAGGACCTGTCGGCCCCCAGAAATTCTGTCAATGTCTAGTGAGCATGGCAGCCCACCTTTAATTCGAGTCTTGGAAAGTGGAGACAGAGATTCCCAAAGCACTCTGGCTCATTAGCAAGCTCTAAGGTTGATTAGAAGATCCTTCTTCATTGATTAAAGTGGAAGAGTCATTGGGCATGAGGGGCAGGACCAGATGCCAGCCTCCAAATGTATATGAACACCAATGCAAGCACTTCCTACACAGTGTTTACTTCCAGACAGCCATGCATACACATGTGCACACGACACACAAGGGAAAACTGGGGAAAGTCCAGGTAGAGCAAACTTTGTTTTTCCTAGGAGAGAGAAGCACACTAGCCACAGAGAGATTGAAGAGGCTGTTGGATATATTGTACCCATCTCGAGTAAGTCTCAGTTTTGATTTAGCACTTTAAAACTTCTCAGATGGGCTGGGAAGATGCCTTAGTGAACAAAATGCTTGCTGGGCAAGTTTGAGGGCCTAAGTTTGCATTTCCAGAATCAACATAAAGCCCAGCACCACAGGTAGCATATAACTATAATCCCAGACCTCCTACGGAAAGAGAGAGGAGTTGGAGACAGGGGGATCATGGGTTAGCCTGGAGTATGCAGTAGCAAAACAAGCAAACAAAAACAAAAAAATGACAACAACAAAAATCAGATCCTGCCTCTACCAATGTGGAAGACAAAGACTGATAGCTGACACGGTCCGCAAACTTCCACAGGGATGCTGTGGCAACACGTGTGCCCACATTCACACATAAAATTACACACATATCAGCTTTGCCAACAAGGTGATGCACATTTATAAGGGTTCTTGCTGTCAAACACTAGAACAATTTCCCTCTTCTCTTGTTACTATCTCAATAAAAGACATACCTTGTTCTCTATCTATGCTAAAATCATTTTCATGTTTGCAATTCTTATGTAATAACACTGCCTTTAAAACACTTCATTTCCCAAAGTGCTACTTAAGTATTTCGATGATTTTTAACATCCAAGCATAATTGTTTAGGTTTCAGAGATGCAAGCAATGAAAGGGACAGCTACTTAAAACACATGGGTTTTGTTCACACTTCATTAAATATTTTAAATGGCTATTTTACTTTATAGCTTTTGCATTCCTTTTGGATTTTAGCTGGCTTGCTTTTTATAACTAGGAAATCTGAATCTTTCTTCAAAGGAATCTTTTTCCACCTAAGTGTCCTCCAGCTTATAAATGTGTTATTCTCATCTCTATTATGCAAACTTGAGGCTCAATTTTTAAAACTCACATCAAGGTTTAATCATTTTAGCTTTAATCATTTATGGAATTCTTCATTAAGTTGAAAAAGTTTATTTTATTGTTTTCCTAAAATTACATGTAACTGATCATTTGGACTCCAGTATTTCATATTTTTTGCAAAATAGTCACTGAGAAATATCTCAGACTAAATGCTATTACTGTAAGAACAAAGTGATTTGTCAAGCAAATTTGAAGTTCAAATAAAATTACACTGATGAAATTGGTCTGGCAATCCATATGAAAACTTTAGTTTTATTTATGATTATAAAGCACTTATTACCTCTGATTAGTTATTGGTTATCAATTGTACACTCTACAACTTAATTTCACTATCAATTGAACTGTATCATTAAGAAAAGCCACTCTCATTTTAAGGCACAGACTACAGAACAACATTGGCCCTTACACTCATGAAACCCAACAGCATGGTGGGTGTTCAAAATAAAGTGCCATTTTTTTATTTGGTTTCTATCCACATATAGGCTTCATTCAGTCTGGGTCCTGGTTCCATACTTTGACCATCTCAGTATACACAGGTAGCAACTCTCCATTGTGTGATCTGTGGTACCAGCAGGTGGGAAATGTGGACTCCTGGATGTGTTTATGGCTTTCTGCAATGTGAGAAAACACACACTAGAAACACATCATGAAAGAGTGTCAGACCCTGATAATACTTCATGAGTTGCCCCTGGTCCCTCCATTAAATCCTTTAGTAAAAGATTCTAAATCAGATTCTTCTGGCTGAAGGTCTGAAAAATTATAATCATAGAAGGGTAGAGTTTCAAGGCAGAAAGTGGAAGTACTTAGCAGTAGACCAAAGTCAAGATTTTAATACTTTGATATAGTTATGAACTTGGTAAACATGCTATTTATAGCCAACCTTAGCACATATAAATGATACAGATCTATGTGTTAAAAACAAAATTTTAGTTTTGAAGGTGTTACAGGATGAATTTTTTGATATTAAAACATTTCATACATTGAAGTTTTTACCCTCAGTATGGCTGAATTAAAGTTAAATGGCTGAAATAAAGTTAAATAAGCATGTGGTTTACATCCAACAAGATTAGTGTCCTTACAGGAAGAGACACTGGAGATCTTAACTCTTTCTTTCTCTGTGTACATACAAATACACCAAGGGAAGGCCATGTGAAGACTAAGCAAGATAGAAGCCATGCATGTATCAGGAGCAGAGTCCTCCCAGTGACAACAGTTTAGCACCCTGACATTGTATTCCAGACTCCAGAACTGTGAGGATATAAACATCTGTAGTTTAAGTCTCTTAAACAAACATGGACACACACACACACACACATACACACACACACACACACACACACATTCACAAACCAGGAATAGAAGAATGTACATTAGTACATTCTGTAAGAGGGGACAAAAGTTGATAATTTAAAACTCATCCAGAGAAATACAAAAATATGCAGCTGGAGCCCGAAACTGAGGAATTCACTTTGAACGTGAAATTCCACTTGGAAAATAATTTCTGAACTGACTGAACAATTCTCTTTGTGTGCAGCAATGCCTTTAGTTATACACCCAGGCTCTCAAAGTGTGACCTCATCTGTGCTCCCCTTGTGACAGACACGTGTGGAACATCTCCATGAGCTCCCCTCCATCTTCTCTTTTCTTCACAGAACATCACAACTTCCATGAGAAGAGACTAAATCTTTGCATGAAAGAGATTCCATTCTCAGTGTCTACTTTTTGATACATTAATGTGATGGATCTATGATAACGTTGAGTATCCATTCCATTCTAATGAGAATTACATTTTGAAATCGTTTCTTTGCTTAAGACTATAAAAGAAGTAGCTTGAAATACACAGGCAGAATGAAGACCTTTGCCTCATGATGGTTCTTCTCCTCCCTTGCCCTTTTCTGGTCATGAAGTACCATAGTTCATTTTTAGTGACCAAAGCCCACAGGGCAACAAACACACTAAAGAGAAATTATCATGCAAACTTTCAACAGGTCAAAATGCTGCCTCCACATCAGAGAAAATGCTTGGGCTAGTATTTCCAGTGTTGACTTTGAGGAGTTTTGATGGCATACTAGAACACTATAAAAAAGCTCAGGCCCAAAACTGTTTGGTTAGACTTAAGTGGGGCAAGATCCAGGAAGAGCATGAGGATATTGATTTAGCCTGTGTATTGAACAATTACAAAACCATGTTCAGGATGTGGCAAACGTCCCCACAATACTCATAAAATGTCTTATACAAAGAATATTGCTGAGATGTTTTACACTAATACCATATTTCAGCTTTTCTTTTATGCTGCTTAAGGCAAGTGCTGTTGGCAAAATTATCCTTCCCAGTCCTGTTTCTCGGCAGTTCCATAACCTGTTTGAACTGTTGATTTACAGGAGTTGGCTGATCAGCAAGGTAGGAGCAAAGAGGGTCCCTGCCCCACAGACTGCTGGAGACACTTCCTCTGTTTTGTAATAAAATGTTAGCAGCCCTCAAATGATTTTGGTTTATCTTTCTGAAGATCAATTTCAAAGTAATAACACTGAATTCTCCACATAAATCCTCTGTATTAAAAGTGACAAGGGAGATAAAAGTAAACAAAAGGAGACAGGGGAATTCACATTACTGTCCTCTACAAAGTGCTGGGATGAAACACACCACAAGCCCCAGTGATCATTCACCACCGTCACTGACTTAGTTTTAAGGTCTTTGGCTTGTGGTCCCCTGTTAATCCAGTGCTAGAAAGGGAAGCACTTGGGAGACCCGTGCAACGCTGATGCTGGTTATCAAGACTTCTTGGGAAGTACTCACTCAATTGTTGGTGATGTAAGAGTTCTTCAATATATGCCACTTCCTGGCCATGAAAGCATGCCATGTGCCTGTCTGAGCCATTGTTTCGGAAACAAATCTAGTTGAAAATGTACAAGGAAACAGCTCTCTCCCACACCATTATATGAAAATTTAGATGCTCTCCCAAAACTGTGTAAACTTTATAATTTGCCTGTAATTATAAACTTGGGAAATCACTTCTTCCATAACTTCGTCACACAAGATCTGTAAAGTTCTTAACATTAGATGCAGCAGGTGGGGAGGAGTACAGTGTTTGTGCTGTTTTGTTTAATGTCTGTGGCTGGTCTGTCCTCATGGACCACAGATTGAAAGGAGAAATAGAGACCTTTTACTCTGTGACTGACTTCTTCCCTGGAAATCTCCCATGTGAGAAATATTCACCAAGAAGTCAAGATGCCAAACACACAAAAATAGCAAGGCCCCTTGTCCTTTGTGCTTCTGTTCTGGCCCTGGTGAACTCTGGGCACTAGAACAAAAAGGCATCGGCACAGCACAGAATCCACCTAGAGCCTGTGCTCTCCCACAGCTCAAAACAAAGAACAAAACAGATTGCAAACATCACATACAAAGAGGCCTAGAGAGACCTTGTGGCAAGTAAATATCTGAGTCTTACTGGAGAAAATAGTCTATCTTCCCTCCCTCCTTCTCTCTCTCTCTTTCTCTCTCTCTCTCTCTCTCTCTCTCTCTCTGTCTGTCTGTCTCTCTCTCTCTGTCTGTCTCTCTCTCTCTCTCTCTCTCTCTCTCTGTCTGTGTCTCTCACATTTTGAAAGTTATGCATGTTTTATAATCTCAGATACTCAGGAGGCTGATGCTGAAGGATCAGGGCTAAGAAAGAGACACATTGTAATACCTAAAAAAAAAGTTGGAAATCTCCATCTAAACCTTTCTTTTTATTTTATTTTCTAATTGAAAATACTTTTTCCTTAAAAGAGAGTTTTGTTCTGTGTCATGAATATGGGAATATGGCACATCAAGAAGTAACTTGTGATGAGATGGCTGAACTGCTTAGGGCACCCGGCCCTGACTCGGGTGAGCTGAGTTCCATCCTTGTACACACAACATGGCAGAAGGAGAAAGCCGAAAGCTGTTCTCTGATCCCCACACATGCACCTTGGCATGAATGTGCTGCCCCTGCACCCCACACAAATCAAATAAATGGAATTTAAATCTTTTCTTAAGTAGTTGTATCCATGAGTAATTAACATAGCAACTAATTTTATGAAATCTCATTTTTCTTTAACTCTTTGCTTAGACAAGAAGATTTTAAATCAATTGCTCATTTAAATTCTAATTAGCAATGTACTTGTCACACACAACATCTGTTGCCAATGACACCAGCGGTCCTAACAGAGTGGACTCAAGACTTGGAATAGGCAGAGATTCGACTAAGTTCCTCTGTAGTTCAGTGGTTTCCCCTGGGCAGGGATTTAAAGCTGACTTCCACTGAACTTTAGCGTCATTTTGTCTCTGGCAAGTAGGTCAGATGGAGTGATTCCTTAAGCCTCTTCCAGGTTCAGTCTTGCCCTGTGGTCTATGTGATTTTTAGGATTGCTATACCTTTGTATATGTTTGGGTGACTATAACACGCTCTGTAAACAGCCAGTATGATTTATGTCTACCTTCCACCTGATCACTGCCTTCTCTGAATGTCGGTGCTATATTTGGCCCTTCTGTGTCATAAATACGTTCACATCAAGAAGCACCCTTGGGCTATGAGAAGGCTGAGTTGGAAATGACACCTGGCGTTGAGTCTGATGAGCAGAGCTCCACCCTTAGACACACACAGCAAAAGGAGAGAACAGAAAGTTGCGCTGTGTCCTCCACATATGCACCCTGGCATGCATCTGCCTCCCTAAAGGAAGTTATACTCATCATTTGAGAGCTGGAAAGACTGCTTGCTGCTGAACTGAGTATCTAAAAAGAATCGGTCCGATATCCTTCAATGACTTTAGTACACTGACATTCATAACATGTGCTTATATTTGATCAGCACATGAATAATTAATGAACAAAACTGAACTTCAGAAATATTCACTGAAGCCGTGGTTCTTCATTTGACTTAAATAACATAGAAGATCTAGGTCTAGGGGGCATGTGCAGCTATAAAATGAACATTCCTGAAAAAAGTCACAAAAGAAATTGTATAGCATTAGATATTTTTTCAAAGATATGTTCTTACAGCCTGAGAAATTTGATGTAAACACTGTTTTTTTTGTTTTAATGACACATTCAAAAACTGGACCTGGAACATGGACAGAAAATTCTCAAAAGACAAAGGGGGGAGGGAGGTAAGAGATACCTCAACAAAATGTTCAGTGTCTCTAGTAATTAGGGAAATGCAAAACAAAATAACTTTGAGATTTCATTTTACTTCAGTCAGAATGGCAAAGATCAAAAGAAGAACTGACAACAAACGCTGGAGAAGGGTAGGGGAAACCGAGTCCCATCCAGCTGACGGGACTGCAAACTGGTACAGCCACTCCAGAAATAAGTGTGGCAAATTCTTAAACAGCTAAAACTTAACCTACCATATTATTAAAGTAAATCAATTCCTGACATGTCCTCAAAAGACAGGACATCCCACTCCATAAAAAATCTGCTCAGCCATGTTTATTGCCACCTAGCTCATAATAGCTAAGAAATGGAAACAATCGAAATGTTTTTCAAGTGACAAATGTATAATGAATATTTGGTACATAGAAACTACAGAATATTATTCAGCTGTGAATAAAAGATGAGGTCATGAAATTTTCAGGTAAATGGATCAAGCTGGGAAAGATCATATCTAATGAGGTAATCTTGACCTGGAAAGACAAATGTCATAAGTTCTCTCTCATCTTAGTCCCCTGGCTCCAAATCTTCAGATAGGAGTACATATCCAGGACTAATTGCAGAAACCAGAAAAATCAAAAGGGGCCAGGGCCCAGGTTAAACTTGGGATGAGGAAGCAGTAGAGATGGAATAATGGGGTACAAGTGATCTGATAGTGGAAATGGGAAAAAAGGGTGGGTGGGTCTAATTAGGGAGGATGAGGGAAATAAATACAAAAGAAGGAGGGAAGAGGGTGCAACAGCAGTAAGGATATCTGAAAAAAGTCATAAAGATTCATGTTATTAACAATCCACCTAAACACACCTATAATACATGTAAATCAGAGTATAAATATACAAAAATAGTTTAAATAAAATTTTCTCATCTGGACTGACAATGCTCCCTACCAGCCAAAGACTATCTCACAAAACCCCCAACAGCCAGACATGAGAAGCCCTTGTTTAGTTATAGATGAGATTGTCCAAGACACTCCCAAAACATAAAAGCTATTGCCGTTCATTCGGCTCCCTCCCTGCAACCTACCCAGACGTGAAAGGTACATTCGTTTTGCTGAAGACACCATGAACTTAAGACATGGGCCCCAAAGGCTCCTGAGCTGGAACTGACTTGAATGCCTTCTCCATGAGGACCAGTTTTCATGGTACCAAGACAGATATTATATAAACTTCCAAAGGAGGAAAGAAATCAACAGTCCTGCCAAGCTATGACACATATGAACCACAATGACCAGCATAGCACTACAATTCTAAGAGTGTAATAATGGCACATACGCCTAGGCTATAACCAATGACTCTCTAATTGAACTTAAGACCCACTCAACATAAAGGAAGCCATACCTCACACTGGAAAGTTAGCCAGCTACACAGGACTGGTGATCCAGTCTTGGATCTTGAAGGATTATCTACAACTGCCACTTTATTAAACCAGCATAATCCTTATCTAAACTCTAAATATTTGTCTTTATGCATCCACAGATAAGCGTAGTTCTCACCCTTCATTATGAAAACTTCTCTTTGCAACAGATGGAGATCATTAAAAAAAACTACAACCAATCAAAAAGCCAGTTATAGAGCCCAGTCCTAATGGATAAATCTACAATCCAACTCCCCCACCTAAAGCTAAGGGAACCCTGATGAAGGAGGGTGATGTAAGAGCAAGAGAATTAGAGAGTTTGCTGTGAGACTGTCAGAAGCTATATTCATAAAGTGTCACTAACATAACTGCTTAAATATGAGCTGAGCAAGAATAATTATAACAGACATGCCAAAGTGGACAGGAAAAATTCCATGAGGCCTTAACCTTACACAAAGAACTACAGGCAAATGAAGATGATGAGAGAGTGAGCAATCATCTTTCCTATGGAAGAGCACCTCAACTGGTTATCTAGTTAAAGGGACAGCCCTTAAAACATATACATTTAAGTAACATTATACATGTTATTTAGGAATATACACACATATGTATGTAACAACAATAAAGGAAGAAAGAGATCATAAATTTGAGATAGCAAGGAGGAATATATGAGAGAATTTGAAGGAAGGAAGAGATAAATGATGTAATTTATATTATATAAAAAATAAAAAATATAATTAAATTTGTAAAAATAAGGTTTGGGTTAACCAGTTGGTACAAGTATTATATAGACTGAGAAGGCTGTATTTGCAGAGAGAGAGAGAGAAAGAGAAAGAGAGAGAGGCAGAGACAGAGACATACAGAGAGAGAGAGAGACAGAGTCAGAAACACTTGTATATGCAATATGACAAATTTAAAGAAAAAGATTCCATGTATTTGAAAAAGATCAAGGAGGGGTTACATGGGAGGACTCAGAGGGAGGGGAAATGATGCAATTATAATCTCAAAAAGTTAAAACTAATTTACTTTTTATTTAAAAGCCAAATGACCCATAATTATGAAGTAATTTCAGAACTATAGTCTGCATTTTAAAGGAATTTGCAAAAGGAAAGCAGTTACTATATTTCTTTCGGGATGACTTACAGGAGTCCTATATAAAAGGGAGAGAATATATTGGAGGTTTTGTAACTATGGCCTTGCAAAAGACTCACTGGTCTTGCTGTGTTCATTTTGTTCTTGAAGCATTATTTAATTCTAAAATCTAATACACTGAAACACCTTAAATTGATAAGCCTCTGAGATACACTATATCTTAATCTTGTAAAGTACGCTTCATGAAGCCTTTAGGGCTAAGATCTGATCTTATGCATAGGTGATGCTGTTACAAAGTTCACTCTCAAACATGGAATAAAACTCAATCATGACTGAGCCCTGCATGGCTGGGCCTAAGCCTGCTTCCTCAGTCACCTTGGGCCACATTGACCTTTACTGTGCTGTCCTCATCGAAGCCATGTTCCTTCTCACCTCTGCCTGCTCCTCCGTCCAAGCCACTAGCTCCCGCACCCTAGCTTGTCACAAAGTGCGGGCTCTTGCTCTTCAGCTTCCGTCCAAGCCACTAGCACCTGCATCCTAGCTTGTCACAAAGTGCGCGCTCTTGCTCTTCAGCTTCACCGCTCACACAGAAGGCCATTTCTGAGTCCCAACTGAATTATGAATCTTTGGTATCCTTTATCATTGAACCTACGCAATCCCAATTCCCATCACTGTCTGTCCTAGTTGGCTTTCTGCTGCTGCCAGAAAAATACTGAGCAACTCACCTTGGGGGATGAAATAGTTCAATATGATTACATTTTCATGTTAGAGTCCACCATTGAGAGAAATGAGGGCAGGAACTCAAGCAAGAATCCGGATGCAGGAACTGAAGCAGACACCGTGGGGGATGGGGATCACCACCTACTGCTGTGCTCTCCATGGCTTGCTCAGCTATCTTCCGTACACAGTCCAGGAACATTTGGCCAAGGATGGCATTGCCAACAGTGCGCAACAGTGGAACCTTCCACATCAACTGGCGATTAAGAAACTGACAGTGTTGGTCTGTTTTATTTCAGTGTCACCATCCTAAGAATGTATTGCCAAAATGAGAGGCCAATCGCTTTCATGCCCGCTGTTCTATTTCTGCCAGCCCGAAGACTGCTAAGCTTAAGCGCTCAACAGATATCTACCAACAAATCAACTGATCAATAATTACTGTAAAAGGTAATCAAGAATATATAACTCAAAAGATCTTAGCAACCTGGAGTAAACTGATGGCGATATCTGCCAATATTTTATAATACCTTTCCTGGTAGATGATAAATTAAGCACATGAAGTATAAAGCATGATTTCATCTTAAAAAGTAACTACACTCTAGAGGCAAAACAGAGCTTCAATGAAGGTAAGGCTATAGCATACAAGAGGTGTATAGCATCTCACCCATATAATTATAGATGTCTGAAATAACATATTAGTGCCTCGGCAATGCAGAAAGTAGGGTAGATGCCGTCAGGGAAAATATCAACATCTCACCTTGAGGCAGTCACAACGATGAGAATGGTAGCCAAATACTACATACTTGTTGATTTTATGTTTCAGTCTCCCTAGCTACAAAAATGATACAGACTTACTTTAGTGATTCCATCAAGGACAGGATAACTGGGGTGATGATCATCACTATTGTCAGGGGTATATATAATTCCATATATATATACTGTTTATGCAAACTGAGCTGTTACTGGGCTAGTTATTTCTGCTGTCATAAACTGAGTTCCACAGCGCAGTATCACTTTTGCTGGGTATATGCTTATACTTTCCCAAATTTTTAATATTTTACAATCAATATCCCCTTAGGTACACACACATAATATGTTATGTATCAATAGACAGATAACTTTATTTAAAAATATATTGTTACTTGATTTCCTTGGAATAATACCAATAGTAATAGTAAAGGCTAAACGGTCTCTCTTTTCCTCCCTCACACCCTCTCTTTTATTCTTTTTATGAGTTTTTACCAAACTCAAACCCTTTCTCGTAGTGCAGGGGTTTCACACCCCCTGCCCTGCAATGGCTGATCTTTGTTGCCATTTTTCAGTAAGTCATTCAGAATTCAGTTGCAACAACTCTCCAAGGCTTACCTATTGGAGAAGTAAAGCTATTTTATTCTCTCCAACAGCTATAAAGAATAAAAAGGATTCCATAGAAAAGTATTATCATCACTTATTTAGCCACATTTCTGTTGGTAGATATTCAAAGATTTATAATTCATCAACGTAACCAGTCTTGTACATGTGTTGCTATGTAATGGTGCCTTATTACTACCTGAAACATTCTTATAAATAAAACTACTAAGTTAAAGAGAATAAATATTTTAGCTCTTTACGATATTCTTAAAATATGATCTGGACTATATGTAACTTAGTTTCATTGTTTGAAACAAACTTGCAGGAGAAACAACAGAATTTCAGAAATTCTGTTAAGAAATTAAATTTAAGAAATTTGAGAAACAGTTGTGATAGCCATGTGTGATGGTGCATGCTTATAATTTCAAAATACAGAAGGCTGGGTGATTGTTTACTCAGTCAAGGTCAATATGGGCTACATAATGAGAAACATTCTCACAAAAAATAAAAGAAATGGAAAGAAAAGAAAGTAATCAATAGGGATAGGCGAGGATACAGCCCATAAAATGATGTGAGGTGTCCATGTGTCAATGAAGAACTCAGACTTTAAGCTGAGGTATACTTTGGGGGCATTTGGACATGAGCAATGGGGTACTGATGGGAGGGTAGCCTGGGTATGGATGTTTGCTGAAAAAAATTTAGATGTTCTTCCATGGGAAGCAAGAAACACTTATAATTATTATTATAGTTATATTTCCAATAATGGGAGAAATGAGTAATCACCCTTTCAAAAAAAAAAAACAAAAAACCTAAACTGTGATCTGCTGACCTGAACACATTTGAGCACAGTGTTCTTTTCTAGACCATGTGGACTTTGACAGTCTTAGTTTCCTCAGGAACTCCTTAGTAACAAAACTAGAACAGCTCTCGCTGTTCAAATGCAAATGCTTCCTCATCAGCTCAAAATTGCTCCTATTATCAACTTTGAGAAATATAACAACAGCAAAAGCCCTCTGAGGACACAATCAATGGCACACCACAGGCAGCTTCCTATTCACAGCCTTCTCTTGTCTTTTCACAGACCGAAGTTTGAAAGACTGCTGGGCCAGTGAAGTTAGAGTGTCTGTCTATTAATGTTCCCCTCCTTCTTCTTTGGATATTTTTGGTTTGGGTCCTACCAGACCTCCTGAGGTGATAACAGTACTCCATCACTAGCCAGTCAATCTGCCCAGGCAGTAGATGCTCTTGCCGTAGCAAGAAAAGTCAGGTCTCCAGATGTCTGTGGTAACTGGTATTCACAATGGCTATCCACCTCAAATTAATATGTGCAAGTGTTATCCCTGATGTCATGGTTTAGGAAGATGGGGCCCTTGGGAATAAATGATATTATAAGGGTAAATCTCTGATATTTGGGATTACGCCTCTCCTAAAATTACCAAAAAATATTTGCCTTCTCTTGCCTTGTGTTCTCTCACAAGAAGAGAGCCACTAGATAGCCCTAAGCTAGATGAAAAGCCTCCACCAGAACCCAACTATGATAATGCCCTGAGCTCAGATTTTAGCGTCTGGAACAAGAGTAAACATTATGTTTTCTTGTTAGTTAATTTGCTTCTTTAGTAAATCATCTACTACATTTATACTGTATAAACTAAGACAATATTTATTTTTTAAATGTTAAAAATTGTTTTGAGATTATCATACATGATAAAATGTCTTTAATCATATCAACCCCTAGTCCCTTCTCTCCTATAATACCCATGTAACCCCTTTCACACTCCGTTGCAATTTCATGTGCTCTCCCTCTTCCAGGCAAAGAAGAAGAGGAGGAGGAGCAGCAGCCAGTCTAATTTGCATGCTGCCCATATGTGGATACCGGACCACATACTGGAGCACAGTTAGCATTTCAGGGGGTCCCATCTCTTGAAAATAATTGACTCTCCCTCCCCTCATCAGGCGTCAATTGCCAACAGCTTCTTAGCTATGTATAGGATTTGATGCACACCTCCCTGCTCCACACTACAAAGATATGGGGTAACCAATTACTTTCTAGCTGGATTTAAAACTCACTGTACAAGACACAACCCATATCTGCTGCTGGTAATTGAACCAAAAAACTTGTGACTGGCTGAGTCATAGAGCCTAGAAAAGACCTAATACTATTATTCCACTAAGTGGATATTGTAATAAACTACTTTTTAAGTTATCACTTAAAACAATATTTTGCAGAAGCTCCATAGTTCATATAGCATCAATTCTAACATAATTGATCTTCATCAAAACTTGTAGGATTTTAAAATCTAACTGCTATCTTTATCTGCATGACTATTTTTACTTCTTCATGTGATTCCAGGAACATTATTATATTGCCTGTTATTTACTATCTTCTCCAATTACTCTGCATATTCTATCACTTGTTCCCATGGCAAAGATACCTTCTTTGAAAAACTATCTGTGAGCCAAGGACCTTAAACTCCTTAAAGTTCTTGATGCAAAGTTAGAACTTTCTTTATTGGATACTTTTATGCAGCTGAAAACCCTGCATGGTTTTGCTAATGGCTGCCATCCATTCCAGTTGATTACCATTTCAGTCTAATTGTCTGTTTTCGTCTATATTGCTATAAGTATTTTTTGTGCCATCTTTGGTTATAGCATTTCACAAACTGAACATTTCACTTATTTTGACAGCTCTTGATTTGAGATACACATTTTCAGTCAACAATATCAATTTTAATACCTTTCTTCAAAAAAAATAGGTCAAAATCATTTATGTTTTCTCTGCATTCAACATCTATCCCCAGAATTCAAGTTTAGTTTTTCTCTCTCCATATGTTTGTATTTATCCATGTGTGTATCTTCCACAAGATATTTTAGCTCCTTGCACTGCAAGTTGTTAGCAAGCACTGGTCTTTGCCTTAGCTTCTTATCTAGTGGTCTTAATTCTACCACCACAGGTTTATTAGCCTCCAAATTTAACTTTATTAAACATGTGCCATCATACATGTTATTTTAAATATCACAAAATATTTAGGAATGATTCAGTTAAAAGAGGACTAAGGCAGGATAATCATTCAGATACTAGTAACAAACACAGACAGACTTTCAATTGTGAGCCAACCACTGTGAGAACTAATTTAAAAGACTAAAAGATAAACAGATAACAAACAATACTCTCAGTAGTTAGAATGTAGCACATCCAATTTAATTTGAATTTCTGGTAAACAATGAATAATGGTTTTAGTACAATAATACCCCAATACTGAATGGGACACATTTTAATATAAATTTTATTAAATTTGTTCCTTGAGAATTTCATGCCTGTGTGTCTTAGTTAGGGTTTCTATTGCTGCGACCAAACACCATGACCAAAAACCAAGCTGGGGAGCAAAGGGTTTATTTGGCTTATACTTCCATATTGCTGCTCATTATTGAAGGAAGTCAAGACAGGAACTCTAACAGAGCAGGAACCTGGAGTCAGGAGCTGATGCTGAGGTCATGGAGGAGTGCTGCTTACTGACTTGCTTCCCATAGCTTGCTTAGTCCATGTCCTTATAGAACCCAGGACCACCAGCCAGGGGCGGCACCACCCATCATGGACTGAGCCCTTCCCCATTGATCACTAATTGAGAAGCCCAGGGATGGCACTCCCAATCATGGACTGGTCCCTCCCCGCTGATCACTAATTGAGAAAACTCCATCTGAAGGGTCTGCCAAGTCTTTGAAAATGAGTGACATCCACTAAGGGAGAGAGGAGGTGGAGGGGAAATGGCAGGAGTGGAGGGATGGGAGGCTGTGGTCAGATGTATTGTATAAGAGAAGAATAATTAAAAAAGAAATAAAGAACCTCCTAATATGAGTAAAGGGAATTTATAGGTAGATATTATGTGTTTTTGTGTGTTTGTGTCTACATCAGTCTATAGATGTGTGTATCAGACATGTAGAAAATGTCTCCGGCAGAGAAGAGTTTGGTCATAGGCAGACAAGAATGGGCTTTCACTCACACACTGGCACATATTTAACAAACCTGCTTCTTCTCATGAAGAAAAAAAAATGACCAAAAAAGAAAACAAAAGAAAACAAAACAGAAAATATGAAAAGTAAAGACTGTTGATTTACAGTTTCCATGACTGTGAACAACCCTTTCAGGATAGAGTTCTCATGACAATTGTAATGTTACTTAAGCATTTCACGCATACAAATATAATGCAGATGAAATCATTAGAGAGCACAGATAATGATATCTAGAAAAAAGATAAAAACTTAGGGCGTGGTGGATTTTGAGTATGGATCACCTTCATTTAATGCAGTCTACCAATATATAAGCTTTAATAATTTCATTTTTATAAAGAACTAGGTTTAACAATAAGCTTGCAAAATCTTACAGAGACTTACACTCGGTTTTGAGACATCTTGTGAATAGCATTTTTTGCTGGTGAGTCACGAATCTATATCAATTGAGCATAAAGTTGTATGCATAGCAGAGAGGAGGTAGGAATGAGTGAGGTATTAGGAGGTGTTTGACACTCCACATCAATTATCACCAATCGCTTATATATGGATAACAAAGTGACAGATAATAAAGAGATGAATAAACAGTCATGGAACATGAAGGTTTATCACCTTATGTTATGGGACTCTACAATGTACACTGAAATCAACTGCAATGCATGTCAGAAGTCTGAGCACCATGTCTTCCCAGTAAGCAGCTTGAAAATCAGTTTTCTCAAGGAAAAAGAAGTACAGAATAATAATATCATCTTCCTTCCATTTCAGGAAGAAAGTTAACTGAGGTTTAACATGGAAAGCCTTCATAATTGTACCTTTGCAGGCTAACGTCACAGCACTTTCCAACAGGCAAGGCTTGCACACTCTGACTCTGTACAAAGCAGAGGTATACCCATATCTACTTACTGAGAATTTCATTCTGCTTGTCATCTACATACAGGAATATTTACAGCATTTCTGCCTCCCTTTCTTCCCTCCAACTCCTCCTGTGCCTTTCACTCCCTTTTCAAATCTATGGCCTCTTATTCATAATAATTACCATTACATTTGTACACAAATAAACTTTATAAATACAGCCTGCTGACTTCATTTAGTATTGTTCATAGGTGTTTGAGGCCAACCACTTGGGTCTAGATCACTTATTCTTGGAACCTTCAATTCTTAATTTGTAGGTTCAGCAATAGTTCTTTTTCCTGTTGCTGGTTTTCTGTGCAATGACCTCTTAAAATTGGTTTTAAGTCCCTCTAGGCATTTCCACGGCCTTTGTCTCCCATTTCCCTTTCTCCCTCCTTCTATAACCTCTATGAATTATTTAGCATTTCAGAATAAAAAGATGTTTCTGTCCTTTAGTCTTCTCAATCTGAAGTATAAGCATAACACAGAAAGCCAGTGCTAAACTGAAAATCATGGTCTCCATTCTAAAACAATCTAGTCATAGCTGTTGAAATAACATGCTATAGTAATTTATAACCAATTAACTATCAGGCAAAATTAATCTATTTTATGAATACTGACATGTTGCCAAAAATACAGAAAACAACCTGTGAGACTGAACATCAGTCTTCTGATGATCTAATTGTTGATGACAATTCTAATAACTTTAAATACACTCAACAATGTATTTACATTTTTATTTAAGAACTTACTAAACTAGTTTTACAATTTGAAACTCTCTCACAAGGAAATCAAATGTCAACTTCTATGTCACTACAGAAGAAAAGGAGAAAGAAACAAGTCCATATCAATAAAAACAGTTCTTTCCTTCTGACTGCACTGGTGGGGCCTTCCCTTGGAGAACCAGAATCCTGATACGTAACATCTAAAAGAAGCAGAGTTAGTGTCAAAATGTGTGAGGGAAGAGGATGCCTAAGTTGGAGCTGGTTTGATTTTGGTGTGCGGCTCCATGTCATAACAAGTGACTGTCTCCACAAAAGTTAGGATGACAATGAGGAACAAAATGGGCGTTGTAAATTCACATGTCCCTGGGAGCACTCACTGCTCTCACAGGAGACAGGGTGTGGTCCCAGTTTACCACCATCCCCAACTCACATGTCGGGAGCTCCAACCTCCTATGCCAGCATCCAAGAGTACCAGGCATCCACAGGGTGCATCTTCACAGTTGCAGACAAGACACTCTTTGCCCAAAATAAAATACCTATTTTAAAAGTGAATTTTAAAAGGAGTAGCTGGCATCTTCACAGACTACTGGGTGAGGTAGTTCTGGGCAGGTTAAAAGTAGGGAAGCTTTATTGAAAAGAGGTAACCCAGGTGATGGGCATCACAGGACCACTCAGCCTAAAGTCCTCTGATTAGGAAGTCGTTATGATGAAACCTGGTGGTGGGGGGATGGTGTGGATTACACTAGCAGAAAGAATAGGAGAAGAAAGGTCAATTAAGTGCCAGCTCTGTGTGAAGAAGAAATGCGGTGCGGAAAAGGGAATGCCAGGGAGAGCCGACAGAAGGCACAGATGTGAGTGACTATTCAGAATTAGAACTGACAGGACATAGCAACTGATTTAAGGGAGTGAGAGGTTGGAAATGACTCAGGGGTTTTTCTGTCTGAGTGACTAGAGAAGGGAAATGTCACAAATGGAAGACAGAAGGTGCAGAAGGATGCATGTGTGACTGAGCTCACGTTTGTAGGGTGTGATGTGCTAAGGGATACTGGGTTCTGTTCTGTGCATTTCAAATCAGGTGTTTCTGCACACTGATATGTGAGGCAGTGTTTGATTGGAGCAGGGTGGTGCATGAGAGCTTTCAATGTGCTGAAAGTGATCAATTAAATTCTCTCTAATCCTGAGTGCACAAAGCTTACCTGTTCTCCATCATGCACACCTCTCTCTCTCATTCTCTCTCTCCCTCTCTCATTCTCTCTCTCTCTCTCTCTCTCTCTCTCTCTCTCTCTCTCTCTCTCTCTCTCTCACACACACACACACACACACACACACACATACACACACAGAGAGAGAATTCAAAGTCAAAGTTTTTCCAAGTCTGAACTTTTCTCAGAAATGGGAGGATTGCTTGAGTGCTCCCAAAGAGGTCAAAATCCATTCCATACATTTTTTATTTTAATTAAGTATAATTACACTACTCCTTCCCTCCCTCTTCCCTCTAGCCCCCCACACTCCTTCCTTCAAGCCCTCCTATGTGTATTTTAAGATTTCCACCACTTCACAGATAACAGATGGTAAGAATTTTAAAAGTTCTTCCTCACTGAATGGGTAGGCAGGGTTTTGTTTTGTTTCATTTTTTAAAAAAAAAATCAAAGGAAAAAGGAAAGACGCTTTCCTTCTCTCTGCCCTCATTTCCTTCCCCCTCTTTATCCTCCTTTCCTTCCTCTTTCTATCCTCCTATTTTTTGTTTGCTGTTATTAATGTGGGAAATAAAAGAATCTATCTTATAATCATTTGTAAATTGGCACCCATTAATACCATCATGGTTCAAATTTTGAAAAACTATTTGTGCCAACCTCAGTGGTTTAGCATATATTACATGTGTAGTAGAGCAGAGCAGATCAAAGACTTCCATACAATGTAAATTATTCGTAGAAGTATTGCAAGTAAGGAACAAGATACAAGTGGGCACGTAAGTTATTTTTCCAGAAAATTTTCCTAGAGATAAAGATGTTGCAAGGTGCCACACTAGATTTTACCATATAACTGGAGTAAGTATCTCAGGATTAAAGAGTAATGCTTCTGTCAGCTAGAAAAAAAAGAAATAAATGCCTGCTTATTTCATAAAATGTCCATAAGATGTGTCAACAGTCAAAACCTTTTATATACTTCCATTTCTCGGGTGGCACCTCTTCTATGAATTCACTATGCCTTGGGCTGAATGTTGCAGAGAGAGTGGCTTCCTCACTGACTCTATACTGTGTCAGAATGTAAGAATGGATTTTTGTATCTGTTGGAATGACCTCTCAGGCCAGTCACCATTGCAGCTGGCATGGTTCACCTCTGAGTATGACTGACAGTTACTATGCTCCTCAGCATAGCACCTTCCAGAACTATTTGAGCTAACCAGTAGGGCTGAACCAGCTTGATTCCATCCAGTTTCATATGTTTTATCTATGGATTTAGTATGTGGTGCCCTTAGCAGTAGGATCTTACCAACACAGTCTAGAGAATAACCAGGGTAACCAAGGCAATAGCCTGTAGTGCTTGGGAACGTATGGGAACGCAGTGGTCAACAACTCCAAAAGAAGTAACTGATTTCTGGCATTGGGCTTTTTAGTTAGTAGAGTTACTGGTTATTATTTAGTTATTACATTAGTGCGGTGCTATAGGGTAGGACCACTTTAATTTATATACGTGTATATATATGTATAGATGAATATTCTATATAGTGTATAATGTATATATATGAAGATTCTATACTAATAGGTTTTTATATATTCTTTTCAAAATGCCCTTACTGCCATCTACCTTCCAATATTCCTTTCTCTATCCTACCTTCTACTCCCCATCCCACGTTAACCCTTCTTATTCCATTATTACCATTTGC